>BLKR01010442.1:0-52500 GCA_011170035.1 Teleogryllus occipitalis | reverse complement strand
GAATTATAAACCTAGTATTAGAAGTAATAAGATTAGCTTTTACTGAATCTCGAGTTAATGCCATGAGAGTGGTGGAAAGAAAATATACTTTTGGAAAGATGACTTGAAAAGTGTACCGGTACGGGGGATGATAAAGGCGACATCGTTATTCTTTGTGATAATTGTGTGCGAATGGAAAGGAGATCGTAAGTAAACTACTTTTCATTGTTTTTATCCAGCCACCAATTTTAGTTTTGAATTGAGTAAAGTTGCTAATTTGCTTAAGATGCGGTGGTAGTGAAGGTAGTGAATAACGGTTTCGGATTTCGGCGACAATATCTTCCGTTGTTGCTTAGATTTTAAGTCAGTGGGAAAATTACGAGTATAACCGATATGAGACGTAATCAGTGCATTGATTAGGTTCATGTGTGTGTTTATAGGTATTAATTCTTGAACGTATTTTAGAGAATGGATGTCTTTGAAGACTCGGCAAATCTTACTCCTTGCGTCGTCCAGCTAAGAGTGTGGTCTATTAGAATTCCTACATTCTTTGAACTTACTTTCGCCATGAAAACATCAATGACTTCATCGTTACATCAAGAACATGGAATCTTTGGAATTGAAACTAGTGTGAGTAAAAGATACTCCCTGTAATGATATTAATTAATTTGTTATTTAGCGAATGATTTAATTGTAGAATTCCTTATAGAATAAGTGGGAACCAGCCACCTTTTGAGGTTGAGAATTGAAATAAAAGACAGACATGTTCACACTAGAAATATCAGACACATTCACACTAGTACTTGTATTGTAAACTACTGTTCTGCTACAATAGCATATACTTTCTCGCATTATGTGTAATCTAACTCCAAATTAAGCTACTCACATTACAAGAACATAGTAAAATCTGTTGTTCAAAATTGGATATTTAAATATTGCTAAGAAAAAATCTCTTTCTTCAGAATTTACAGTACTTGTAGAAATAAGATTTTTTTTCACTTTTGAATTTTCAAAAATTCAGAATATTGTGAAAAAATTGGACCTGAACCGATTGTATAAGAGAATTGCTCTACTTGAGGAGAAAATAAAGAAAAAAATTGTAAATGCATTTTTGAGAAAATTTTGAAAATGTCGTTGAGGCTTTATGTAAACTTAGTGCACGCTACACTTCAAAATATCCGTTTCAAATTCGCAGGCCCTTAAATTCGGCCTCATCGATAGTGGGAATATGTACTTTGGAGAAAAAAATTCTATAAACGCTTTAAGTGTTATTGATGACCATAGACGGAGGACGGACAGACGATGTTTTCCATAAACAAATTTTAGGTATCAACAACCAATAAAACGTTGATTTTGACTACATAATATATTAGAAGAAGTAATTTAATACACACACGGCAAAGAATTCTCTACTTTTTGAAAATCCGGAACTCACAATAAGAGTTTTAGGTAAAAAAATTGCCACTTTTCCACGGCTACAATACACTCTTACTCTATACAAAGTAAGAAGTAGGTCAGAAAGTAAAAAAAGTATTAAAAGCTCTTATCTACAGTTATTCTATTTTTGCAACTGCGGTGAGAAAATCATGACTTACGTACAGGCAGAAATATTACTCGTATGTATAATGCAGCACAAATTCAATCAAGATTGAGAAAATGACACGTATTACAGGAAGGTAAACCATGTTTTTAATTTGAGTAACTTTAATTAAATGATTTGTCGAGTTTATCGCTCATGTAAAATATATGGCATTACAAATATTGTATTTCACAGGTAACGAATGAATCCAGAACAGAATTATTTGTGAGTTATTGCTGGTAGCTATTCTTTGAAATGCTTCGATGTTCTCTTGAGACCTCACGTCGCAGCGGTAAGCGGGACGAAGCTCCATTGTAAAGAGAGCTTAAAAGATGCAACGTTTTTAAAAGTGATGCTTTTGCGTTGCACTGACGAAGAAAAAAGCAAATACTCGATTTATTGATTGACGCAGTCAAGTCAATGGCCATTGAACTGAAAAGAAAAAAGAAAAAAAAAAAAGAAAGAATATACTGTGTGTTTTCACTTTATCTTTTAATTAATTTTAAAATATATACTTGAAAAACAAATACGGGAGGGCACGAATAAGGCTTTCTTTCATTCAAACCTAAGTTAATAAAAGGCTCAATAGAAATCACAAAATAGTGTCTTTAAATGTTTTGTAATACAAATCTATAAAATTCCAAAATATTTCTATACAGAGAGGAAACGTTTGGGCGTCAATTTACCAGTATATTACAAGAAGAATACCCGATCAATTGATGTCATTGCAGTGCCTCTGTCCGGAAGTCCTACAGTTCGAGACCCGAAGGTGGCAGGATTTTCGACACTAGCTACGTAGCTGAGTCGTATTCAGTCGCTGTCTTGGGGAACATTCTAGCGATCGGCTGCGCTGATTGGTAGCTTTCCGTGGTTTCTCTGATTATTAACAGGCAAATTCCGGAGCAGTACTCTCACAAACGGGCCATGGACCGCGCGGGATCTTTCCCTAATCTTGCCCCGTTTACACCCCTTACTTACATGAACTATATTAACACACAACGTCGGCAAACCAGTTTTGAGCTTAATACAGCAGTGCCACCTTCCGTGATAGAAATATGCACTTCACTTAAGGGAATCATGTTCATAGCATTTACCGTGCCCGGAAACACGAAATCAATCAATTTATGAACCAATAGCGAACGTCCTACTTTTCGCGTAGGTTTGTCCTCTACTTGGGACGAGAACTTGCTGGTCAGGCGAAGACGGCTATGGAGTGGAATAACAGTTTGACACAGGAAGGTATCACGCCAAACGTTTTCATTTAGTTGGTAAATTCTTCATTAAATTCGTATCGCGAGCGCAAACAATGTCTGCACAGAACCGTGGCAGCGTGACCATGTATGAATGAGTCTGTGACATTCTACTCAATGTGCATCAAATCCTCAAGTCTATCTCGCAGCGTGCCCCAAACATTTTGTGACGCGTTGACGCCAAGTGGTAGGGACACAGCAATGGCCCAATGAGATACGATACACCGTGGATACGTGACAGTTTTCCGTCCGAGCAAACATAAGCGTTTGCGTACACAACACAGCAGACAAAACTGTCACGAATGAAATGCGCTGTCTCGAGATTTCCTTTGAGATACGACTGAGGAAGCTGAGTGGCCATTGCAGCTTCTTCTATCAGGAGATCTTAAGGTTAGAGCCCCGACGATGGTGGATTTTGTACACTAGCTCACCCGATTCACCCGCTAGAGAAGATTGCTAGCGGCAGGCTCTCCCGATCGTTAGTTTCTTGTGGTTTCTGATCAATACCAGGCGAATGCCGAAGCAATTCCGTCAGTGCACGATCTTTTCTTCCTCATCCTTGTACTAGCCTCTCCCCTTACTAATAGACACTTACTCTTACATGCACTATATTACCATGTCGATAAATCAGTTGGGATCTTAGAGCTTGTTCCCGCAGAGATGATGTTCCGCTCGGTGAGGTACCTTGAAGAGAAAGACTGGAAAACACCATGTAGGTCAACGCCGGATCGCCAGTTTCAACAGGACAGGTACCCCGCTACCTCCCTTGATGTAATATGCTGTACAATTACACGACTAGTGACTAAATCAGTTTTTAATATTCTAATAATGACTGTTGTGTTGTAATTAGTAAATACATCAGGAAAAAAATAAATTGTATCGGTATGAACGAATATTGTAATACAGCTCGTGTGAGAAACTTGTTATAATTTTTGAATTGTAACGTGTTTCATAATTTGTGTAATGCTGATTAAAATGTGTTTTAAAAAGCTGATTATAATATTCTCTCTTATAAACACGATATTTAAAAAAGGAGATTCAATTGCATAGGAACTTTATTGATAATAAAAAAAGTTGTTTATCAGTCTATTCAATATATCATAACATTATACGTTGAGTGACCTAACCGATGAGAGAGCGCGCGCGAGGACATTGAAGATGAAGGAGATTAAAATGTAAGTACGGTATTTGAAAGATCGTTTGAATGAAAAAGAGAAGAACACGATTGTGTGAAGGATTTAAGGACTGGATGTTTTGAGGAGTAGTAAGATTCACAACGACTCAAATTTGATATAGGGACTCAGCCATTCAGGGATTCAGGGATTAGGTAGATTCGAGGATTGATAGTATTGAAATATTCAAGGTACAGGAGAGGTTCAAGGGATTGGTAGGATTTAATGTTTTACGGTTTTGGTAATATTATACGATTCAAGGGAATGGTTGGATTTGACGATTAAAGGAATAGGTAGGATTCAAAGATTGAAGTATTTTTGGGATTCGAAATTTGAAAGAATATGTGGGATTAAAAGTTTGAAGGAATACGTGAGTTTCGAGGATTCTAGTTTTGAGGAGGTATGCAGTGGTGATGAAATTTGAACATTCAATGGGTTGGTAGTATTTGAAGAATCGACAGGTTGGAGGATTTCGATGATTCATTCGTTTGGCGAGATTGAATGGATCAAGTGATCCGTGGGTGTTCGGTGGTTAGAAGAACCGAAGGATTGGAAGGTTTGAGGATGATGAGTGATGACCGACTTAGGTGGCTTAGGGCATCAACTGATGTCACTGCAATGCCCTTGACCGGAAGGTTCTAGGTTCGAGTCCCGACGGCGCACAGTGGTGCATTTTGGCGATTTCCTGGCCAAAACCTCTGAGAGCTATAGTATGTTTTCTACGACGACCAAATTTATTTTGGATTATCTTTATAATGTAAGGGAGCTGGTAACATAATACCAGAATAATGCACTTCTTAAGTCTGTGAAGTATAAATATATATTTTTATATATAAATTTGCTTAAATTTTATCACTTCACAAAATTGATTTTAGAAAACCGTAGGGATTACTTTCATATTAATTGATAACATTTGGCATAAAGAAGCATGGCATTAATGCCATCTCATGCCCTCTGCCAGAGAAAATTCATATACAGTGTCCGAAGAACCGGACAGGAAGATCACAGTTTTCACTAGGGTACATTTCTCCCTTTGGTGATATTTGGCTCAGGCAAATGAGACAAAGCATATTTGTTCAAGAATTTCAACTTTCTTTTGGGAACATCCCTCAAGCTGGAAATGAAAGGAACAGATCTCAACAGGCGATTAAACATCTCCTGGATTGGATGCAGTCTTGAACATGTTCACGAGAATCCTTCTCCATACCGTCGTATATCTTTGTGAATAGATTCTGTGCATGTATTACTATGAACATTTGGAAACATATTTCTTGGCAGTATCCAGTACGTACGAAAAAATAAAAGCTAATGGCGTATCCACTGGATATTGCCAATAAATTTTTTCTAAATCTCTTAATTATACCCTCATCTATCCCGGTTATTTCTAAGGAATATTTAGATTTCTCAATAAAGCGTCATGCTGATTTACTAGCGTTGCTATTACCATAATCTTGTTTGGAAAACTCTACATTCAGACCATTTTTCTTGGAATTGCATTTGAATAAGTTTTTTTACCATATTCAAACTGTAGTTGCAGTATTATTTCGTAAAAATAATATAATACTAATTTTATAACAATAATAATCTAATATGAATAATTGTTGGTATGTAACTTAGGAGTTAAGTAAACAAATATTACTTTATGATCAATTGCATTTTCGATTTATTTTTTAAAAGTGTTATGGTGAGTTTCTTTGATATCACGTACGTATTTGACCTTTCATTGAGCGCACAGCCTTCCTTAAGACGAGTTTTGATGACACATATTATGTAAATATTACTTTGTGTACAATTTTTAATGAAATAAAATGTGCGTAATCCAGTCCAGAAGATGTAATGTGTACATAAATAGTATGTTCTTTAATATTAGTGAATAGTCATAATCTGTTACAAAAATTAAAAATATTCATTTTTTTGTTTATAATATTGAGTAAATTTGTTATTTCAGTAAAAGGGATTAAAATTTTCCGCTAGAAACAGCATTGTAAAAGCAGTTCCCGTTCCCAGGACGGATCTTGACGAGACATATTCGGCGGTCACGCGTGCTTGACGAAAAGTTAATTCTTTGTATTTACTAATGGGGCAAGTTGGGGCATGATTTTATAACTGGATTCGAAAGAGAATAGATTCGGTTAGTAAATTAAATTAGAAACATCGCGGAATTCCGCGAAATTGGTAACTTTCAGCCTACGTGAACTTATGAGTAATGAAAATTATTGCATTAATATCATGCATTTTAATATTTCATCCCACGTCGGTATTGTGCATTAATGCATTATAAAACAAACATGAAAATACTCTACAAACCTTCAGAAAGAGAATCCATACTGCCATTTTTCTCTGCACAACTTTGTATGGCCACCACTTACAAATAAAGACGGTCTATCTATGTTACTCTCGCACTGCAGGTCTACCGAACGCCGCGAAGGGTAAGTTCGGGTGACTACTGGTGCCAGGGGAATTGACCCAGAGACACGATGTGGGCAGAAACAGATGCCCCCAAGTATACATGGTGTCGTAGTATTTGCAAAAGTTCAGTAAACGCGATTTCATTTTTGAGGTTTTGGCCAGGATTTCGGGAAAATGCACCACCGCGCGGCGGCAGGATTTTCGACACTAGCTAGGTCGAATTCAGTCGCTGTCCGAAGGAGGATAATACTAGCCGTCTGCTCTGATCGGTAGTTTTCCGTGTTTTTTTTCGATCAACACCAGGTGAATGCTGTAGCAGTGCCCTAACAAACGGACCACGAACCGCGCGCTATCTTTCCTTCCCATTCCTTGTCCTAACTTCTCTCCTTACACACACTTACACTAACATACACTACACATGCCGGGAGACAGCTTGGGAGCTTAGAGCTAGTACCGGCAGGGGTGGTGCCCCGCTGGTGGGAGACACCTGGAGAACCCCTCTAGCCGACGGAAGATCAGCGTCGGATATCGCCATCCAGCGTGGGAAGATCACCGCCACCTCCCGAGGAAGACATACTTACGGGACTAATGACTTTAGCAGTTGGCGCGCGTGGAATCACTAACAAGCAACGAAGCATGACGGACCGGGAGCGGTAGCTCAGTGCATCAACTGATGTCACTGCAGCGCCTCTGACCGGGAGATCCTAGGATCGAGTCCTGACGGCGGCAGGATTTTCGACACTAGCTATTCAGCTAGGTCGAATTCAGTCGCTGTCTGGAGGAGAATTCTAGCGGCCGGCCGCTCTGATCGGTAGTTTTCCGTGGTTTCTCCGATCAACACCAGGCGAATACCAGAGCAGTATCGTACGAAACGGGCCACGGACCGCGCGCGATCTCTCCTTCCTCTTCCTTGTCCTATCCTCTCCCCTTACACACACACACATACACACACACTTACACTAACATGCACTACACTACTACGTATTCCGGGAGACCAGTCGGGAGCTTAGAGCTTGTGGGAGAGTCCTGGTTAGGGGGAAACCCCAGTAGCCGACGGTAGGTCGGCGCCGGATCTCGCCATCCGGCGGGGGAAGATCACCGCCATCTCCCGAGAAAAAACATGCACTACACTAACGGGACTAATGACCAAAGCAGTTGACGCTCCCGTAATCATGACAAAAACAATCGAAGGACGACGCGTGCTGGAGAGCGCGACACTCACCGCTGCGAGGCCGGGGGGCGGCGCGAGGTGGCGGTGGCGCGGGCAGCAGCCCGGCGGCTGCGTCACCACGATGCGCGGGATGTCGACGGCGGCGCGGCGCAGCAGCGCCTGCAGCAGGCTGTCCTTGGCGCGGTAGGTCGGGTAGCGCGCCACGAAGCCCCCGCTGGCGCCCAGCACCCCGCCCGCGCCGCCCGCGCGACCCGCGCCGGCGCCCGCGCCCGCGCCCACGCTCGCCTCGCACGGGTCGCAGTACGCCGCCGCTGCACACACAGCGCCAGCGCTGTCAGCGCTACGCACACAGCTACAAACATTTTTTAACGTATGCGCCATCGTATCTAATGCACATCAATGAAATAATAATAATAATAATAATAATAATAATAATAATAATAATAATAATAATAAATAACAATAACAACAATAATAACAATAACAATAACAATAACAATAATAATAATAATAATAATAATAATAATAATAATAATAATAATAATAATAATAATAATAATAATAATGAGCTCGCTCATGGCTCATAGCAAAGTTGCTGGCCCTTTACCTCTGAGGTCCGGGTTCGATTCCCGTCGAATCTCATGTGAAATTTGTTCCAACAAAACGAGTTTGGCTGCTTCACAAGGGCTAGTCCAACCCCTGTGAAGTGTCCTAAACCTTACCCCTTTCCTAATTCCTTCCCATTTCTGGCCGCTGGGTAGTGACGCAGGAGCGCGTAGTAGGAGGCGCGTACGCGGAGATTCTACCTGGCGGTCCTTTTGATAACCGACAGACGAGACCAGACCTACGTAAAATACGCTACGTTAATGGAGGATTACTCCGCGCTCAACGCTCGACAAGGGGCGAAGAGACGCGTTGCGTCGATAAACAATGTGATAAGATTAAGGACGCAACAAATTAAATAATAATAATAAGTAAAGTATTTTATTTAAATTTATATAATATCACATTGGATTTATCGTATATGTAATTAGCAGCACGCCGCGATTGCACACAAAGCGCCAGCGACATGCGCGATACAGATACAAGTACAAACATTTCACCGTATTTACCCGAATCTAATGCGCTATCGAATCTAATGCCCATTTCATTGTTGCAACATAAAATTATGGGCACTTTTTTTCGTATCGAATGTAATGCTCATGAATGATACAATAATAGGTACGGTATTTCATTTAAATTTATATGCTACAACAGTAGATTAAGCGTGTAAATAATTAACTGTCCAACTGGCTTCAATGAAACATCATAAGACGTTTCCTGTTTGCCCTCTATATCTTATCTAAAAGCCCTCAATAATGGGCCAATGATAAATGAAAACGAAGTTGAATATGACACTGTAGCAGTCGATTGTGACGTAATAAGCAAAAACAATTGAATGAAATTACTGCCATTCTACGAAACCGATTTGCACCCGAATCTAATGCGCCATCAAATGTAATGTGCATCACAATTTTGAGTTGGTACATTTGGTACTAAATACTACATTTGGTAAGAAAGGTGCACATTAGATTCGCGTAAATACGGTATTTATTTATTTATTTTCCTAACATTGTACAAAGCAACTTAACACATAGAAAGAGAAGAATGGAAAGCCGGCGTCTGTTAAAACTTTAACAGTCCGTCGTCCGTTAAGAACAACCAATACAAATGGCAGTGGCTAAAGATGGCGTTTCAGACACTAATTTCCAGAAATTATGCTTTTGTTTTTTAATGTTTTCTTCGTGGAAGAAGATGGTATTTTCGAAAACTAATGAACAACACAAGAACGATAACACAAATAATAGACGCGATTGGTTATAAATTTCTACCGCGATTGTTGTATCATGTATATTGGTCTAATAACATTAATAACTATATTTTTTTAAATTTATTTATTTCAATATTTACTCATCTACAACAGAACTATATCTCTATTATAATAGACATCACAAAGACTTTAATAAAACTTAAAACGATACACCTTAATGGAAAAATGATAAATAGACCAGTATTAATATTAAATTAGTGATGCTACAACAGCATATTTTTTAATGCATTATATGTAATTTTGGCAAATTTTGAAAATTCTGAGAGTGCATAGTAAATGAGACCTGCGCCATTTTATAAACGTACTTTGCCCTCTTCGAGAGAAATAGTAAAGGAAAAATTTGAAGCCGAAAATATATTTTTAAATTCCCTTTGTTTCAAGCAAAACTTACATGAAACACTTGCACACGTTGTCATTTAAAAATCTAGTTTTGAATAATAGGTTTCGTTCAAAAGAAAATCTTTACCTTGATTACTGTAGCGGTTGGAAAACTCCGGGGAAATTTAAATTATACAAATTTTCGAAAAATTCCGTAATTTAACCCCAAATCGAAAGTGAACATTTTTGTAAGGTCACTTTTCACTATTCCATAAAAATATAATTTAAAGTAGAGGGGCAACAGAATAGCACAGACTTTCTCGTAGTAAAGTTTGCTCTTATTTGCTTGATGTGGACTGGTACATAGTCTTGCCTTTCCTTCTCGTCTGCTGACATCTATCACCGCCCAAAGTACATTTTTTTTTACATTTTTTCAACTTTGCTGTTTCCAAATAGTAGAACCGAAATATTATTTAAAAAATATTAAAGAACGCTAAAACCTTGTCCTTAATAGCAATGTTTATTGAAAAATGTGGAGCCGTGTTCAAGAAAATGGCGTTAAGCTTTCCTGTAAATGCGAAATTTGAAGCTTTTTTTCACAGGCACCTATTAAGTTTTCGAAAAACTTCATTTAAAATAATTTAAAGAACTTCCTTTCAGAAATTGAATAATGTATACAAATTCATTTAAAAGTGCATATAAACGTCCTGAGATACAATGAAAAAAACATTACATTTGAGTAATTTTTGAAAAAAAAACAAAAGAATACACCAAAAAGAACTTTGCATCATATTAAACAGCGCCATTACCACTATCCGCTGGAAAAGTTCGAAGAAAAAATATGTTGTCATTTTTGAGAAAATGGCGTTTGAGTGTTTCTAAAAATGAAGTTTGAGCTCATTTTTACAGAAAGTTATTGAGTTTTCGAGAAAATTTATTTGGGATTATTTAAAGCACATGGACTAAAATATAATAGTGTGACGAAATTGCCTCTAATATTACCGGCGTGAGAGACGAGTCAAAAAAATTACATATTTGTAATTTTTGAAAAAACAAAAGAATAGATCAATATGGCGTTTATATCATCGGATAGGGTGTGTTTCGTACTAACCCTACCAAAACTTTAAAGAAAAAAATTGGAGCAATTTTTGATAAAATCTTGTTTTTGTAATTTGTAATAATTTTTGTAATAATGTTTTTCAAAATTTGAAAGTTTCAACTATAGCCAGATCGACTGAAGATTCTTAAATTTGGAAAAGATCGTACGTGTAGTTTAGACGCTAGGTTTGTTCACATACGACGGACAGACAGAAAGACGGGCGGACGTTTAGAAAATAACCACTTTTTCGGTATCAGGGGACCCCAAAACGTGTATGTCCGTTGAAATCTCGAAATCGATTTTCCGCAGCATTACATAACTTTCTCTACACACAGACTTTCTTGTAGCAATATTTTCTAATTTCCTTGGTGTGTACTGGATTTAAAGCTAATAAATTCAGATTTAAGACTATTCTTAATCTATTCTCTGGTCAGCTGCGATCTATCGTAATCGAAAGTTTTTTTTGTTTTTTTTACATTTTCTCAACTTTTCGGTTTCTTAATACTAGAACCGAAATATTAGTTTAAGAATATTAAAGAACAGTAAAACCTCGCCCTAAATAGAAATTTTTATTGAAAGTTTTTAAACGGTTTTTACGAAAATGGCAATTAGGCATTTCTGTAAATGCGAAATGTGAAGCTCTTTTTCACAGTAATATATTGAGTTTTCTGAAAACGTCATTTGAAGTACTTTGAAGCACTTCCACTCACAAATGTAGTAATGTATTCAAATAGATGGAAATACGTATATTAACGGCGTGAGAGATAAAAAAAAAGGTTTTGAAGAAATTTTTGAAAAAAACATAATACACAAAAATGAACTTTACGTCATATTAAACAGTGCAATTAGCATTATCTGTTGGAAAAATTTGAAGAAAAAATTTGGAGCCATTCTCGAGAAAATGGCGTTTGAGCGTTTCTGAAAAATCCCAATTTTGAGATCATTTTTACAGAAAACTGTTGTTCGCGAAAAATTTTATTTGACATTATATATACTTATAAATGTTAAAAGTGTAGAAATTGCCTTTAATATAAATATTACCGACGTGAGATACGAGTAAAAAAATACTTTTTTGTAATTTTATATGGCGTTTGTTTTCGGATAGGGTTGATTGAGCACTAACTCTACCAAAAATTTAAAAAAAATTAGAGCCGTTTTTGACAAAATTATGTTTCTGTAATTTTTTAAAATTGCGAATATTGCACGCTCTATTGCACAAACATTACTAAAATTTCCTAAAACGTCTACATGACCTTAATGAAAGTACTATTTATGGATAACAAATTTCATTTAAAGGAAAAATCTGTCTTCAATTTTGTAGTTGGAGGAAGACGCCGAAAAAATTCAAACTTGTACAATTTTTGAAAATTCAGAGTTAACCGTAAAAATCGGACTTCTGTCACCTTTATAAGTGTATTTTACTCTACTCATACAAGAAATTTGAAGACAAATATTGGAACCGTTTTTGATACAATTTTGAAAATGTTCGGGGGGCTTGATGTAAAGTTCCCGCAAATTTTAAAGCATGTTTTTCAAGATTTCCAAGCTTCAACTGGAGCCGGACGGACGTTTTACTTCAATTGATTTTTCGGCAATAAGAACCCACAAAACATGGATTTTGGCTACACCACGTGTTAGAGAATTTTTCCCCTTAATTCAGGAACTGGTTATATATACTTTATCGTCGCCAGAGCCTGGCAATTAATTTTTTCCGTCGGAAATCCGCTGTTTTTTCGCGCAGCAATACATAACGTCCTCTCTACTACGTATATTACACCGTATACATATGTAGTATATACGGTATATATGAGAAAGTAAAAATTGGAACCGTTTTCGAGAAAAAAATTGAATCATTCTTGAGGCTTCATGTAAAGTACCTTTAACAATTTACATATTCGTTTCAAATTCAAGGGGTCGTGAAATCAAATAGATTGATTGAGGAAATTTTGGTGAAAATTCTGCTTACGGCTTAGCCTCTAGCGTTTATTACGGACGGACAAATTTGAGTAAATTATTGTTTCGGAATCAATGAACCAAAGAATATGAATTACGACTGCAAAACGTGTAAGAAAAAGTAATTTACTACATAGAGGAAAAATAATTATTTCCTATTTTGGTATCAGTGCAACACAATAAGAGTTTTCTAAAGAAAAATGGACTTCTTCGCTACATTACAATACTGCACAAGAACTTGAGACGTGCCCTTGTCGAGGGTAGAAAGGCAGAGACGAATGAAGTGGAAAGGCCAGTGAAAGGCGAGTGGCATGCGGGCCACCGCGGGCAGTCTGCTCCCAATCTTGCATTGGAGCAGTCGTAATATAGAGGCAATATTAATGAATAGATGTATGGGGAAATGCTACGATTCCTTGTGGGGCTGCAGGGGCGGTGCGGTGCGGGGGGGGGGGCGAGCTGCGTGAGCGAAGGCGACGGGAACCGACAGATGCGCGAAGAAGTCCACTCCCCCACTCTCTTACGCTGCGTGTTGCAACGAACACATCACATTTCTGTTCGTTTTTATTTACAAGTGCCTTTTGTGAATTCATACCGAGAACCAGATACATAGTTAATCGTCCTTAAATTAGAAGGTCTGTGTTTACGTCTGAAATATCACTGTTACATCACACAGGAAATACGTTATGTTGCCTTTGCTTCATTGAACACATTATTGGATTAAATACCACTTTACACCAAGACCCAAGACACTTGACACCAATATAAGGATTGTCTTAAACAAATAATTAGGTCAGAATATGCCATGTTCATTTAACCGTAAAGTTGAGTGTCTGAAATAAGCAAACGTCTGAAATTACAAAGTTTACATTCCAAACAGAAAGTATGTTGTACGTACATCGTCAGAAATAATGTTTTTGTACTCTCTTTATTATAATTTATGACTGTCTGATTTACGAGGTATTTAGATAACAAATTATTTACTTAACAGTTTAACTAACTTAACAAATACAGAATGTGAGTTTTTGGCGTAAAATTAAATGTAGACAGACGAAGCGACGAATCATATTTTAAATGAATACGCCAAAGACTTTCTTACAAATTTCACTTAATTTTTTATTGAAATTCATGGAAACTGACAAATGAAAATTCTTGCGGTCATTATCAATACACAAAGCTATATTGATTCATGTTGCACCCACTACTTTATTTACTTTGCAGTGTTCATTTGTTTTGTAAGCTGAGGCCTTTATTTAAAAGTTAGTTAGTTAGTTAATGCCTTATTTTACGTGGCAAAACTCGGGCCATCAGGCCTGCTCTTCCGTCTAACCACGCAAATTTCGCTACGCTCCTTCACCACCTAGCGGAGAAAGAAGGTATTATCTTGGGCGACGAAACAGGCGGAACTCAATTTTGCTCAGAGGCTTCATTTAGACTTGAGGATCTTTTACATGCAGTAAATTTACTACATGGGACAGCCGACTTTACTTCCCCTCCGAAGGAAGGCATACGAAGGATTTTTTCGCCCTTAAAAATCCACGGCTTCGATCGGGTTTGAACCCAGAAACTCGGGTATGACAGTACGATACGCTAACCGTCTACTCTACCGTACGTGTAACGCACAGCAAGACTTTCGAATTAATAAACATTGACGGTAAGAACCTTTCTATGATCGAGTACTGGAAGAGAACTTGTTTGGACCTCGTCGGCAATATGATTTTTTTTTTTAACCCGACGTTTATACATAAACTACTATTATAGTAGACCTTCTACATTACAGTACTTATAAAAAATAAGTAGTTTTATATCTCACGATAGTAGAGTAATGGCTGTATCAACGGCGCAAAATATTGAGCTAATCTGTGCTTCTAGGGGCTCTATAATCGGTTCAATCGTTAGGACCGATTTGCAAGTTTCCTCTTCACAAACGATTGCGACGTTTGGGGCAACGAGTTTTAGGCAATGCGATCATGTGCAGTGTATGGTCTGACCGCAGAAACGACAGCGCGCCTGCGTTCATTAAAACTCCGCAATCGTTTGTGAAAAGCAAGCGTCTACATTAGGTCGTATGGTATACTCAAAGATTAAAAACTAGTAGGAATGCTTGGTATACCGGAAGGTGCGCTCATGCTAGTGTTAATACTCAACAATTACACAGAAAAACAGTACATGACTTCATTTAAATATCTATAATTGAGGTATAAATTGCACTGAGAAAAAATACCGGGCTCTAAATATTGGGAGTGTAGGACTGGTTCAAAAATGAATTGGAACCTTTGAAATTTTCAAAATTTGAAAAAAAGTTAAACCTCCAATTATACCGTATCTATAAACGCCCTTTTTTATTCCAAAAAAATGTAACTAAAAGTGTGCTGCGAATTCCAGAAAATTTTGAAAATGACAGAGGGACTTCTTGCAAAGTACCTCCAAAAATTCAAATATGTTGATGATCCTCGGAATGGCATAACTAGATTTTACTTCAGATGCATTTGCCAACTTTCAGATAAAAAACGCTTCTAAACTGCCAGAACTACCCGTGACCCACCCTTCCATTCCCATCCATTCATCCATCTATCCATCTGTTCGTCTGTCCGGCCGCACACCCGTCCGTTTTATTACCCGTCCTCCCGTCCGTCCTTTCCTTTGTCCGTCCGTCCGTCTGTCCGTCCATCCGTCCACCCGTCCCACCCTCCGTCCCTCCCTCCATCCGTCCCCCCTCCGTCCGTCCTCTGCCTTTGAGACATCCCTATTTTCGGGTCCGAAAATTGTGTGTAGCTCCTCGCCACCTGTACCAATTTTAGCCTTTTTTTGATCATCACTAATAGACCTTAATCCTGACGAGTGCAGCTGAAAAGAACCGCAAACCTTGAGTATTTACGACTGAACAATTCGAGACTATGTTGTTGAGGGAACTACAAAAAAGTGAGAGCAGCAGCGGGAGGGGGGTACTCATTAAGCATCGCAAAAACACCTGGATATTTTAAAACACCGACATTTTCTACCAGAAACATCGATACATTAACATCGACGTGTTGTGATATATTATTGTGATATATTAACATGTGATGTTTTTTTTTTGCATCGATACATTTTTTCTAGAAACATCAATGGTTTAAACAAATCTCATACTACAAATAAAATTTCAATAATTGTTTTTGTGAATTTCTCAAAACCAACAGCCAATGACATCCACCGCTCTTGTTGATGTCCAGACGAAGAGATTTCTTTATGGTTTTTTCTGGAAGGATGTCCAGGTTGTCACACTTAATTATAATTTTAACAAAATAGATTTCTATATTGGTTTCTTGGGAAGATATAAGGGGCAAAGATTCCTTCTTTACATTCGATAAATATTATTTTTAATGTTTTATTTATATTACTAAACAATCAAACATAACGCATTTAGGAACAATAATTAAAATGAAAATGGGATGGGAAAACGTCACCTGATTTATCCTATTTAAAACATCGATGTTTTTCGCCGATCGCCATCACAAACCTTTTGGCGAAGTATGGATGTGTGCGTAAAATGTTCCGTGTCCGGTACTCACGCAGGTCGTGGTACTTGGTGAGCGTGGTCTGCGGGAAGGCGACGCGCGGGTGCGCCTCGCGGTCGGGCTCGGCCGCCGGCCGCAGCGCCGCGAAGTCCCTCAGCAGCGGCAGCGTGCCCAGCCACAGCGGCATGCGCATCTCCAGTGGCTCCCCGTCCAGGTCCACCAGGAACTGCGCGCACACGCACACACACACACGCTCGCAACAGCATCGTCTACATTACAGTACTTATAAAAAATAAGTAGTTTTATATCTCGTGATAGTAGAGTAATGGGTGTATCAACGGCGAAAAATATTGAGCTAATCTGTGCTTCTAGGGGCTCTATAATCGGTTCAATCGTTAGGACCGATTTGCAAAATTCCTCTTCAGAAACGATTACAGAGTTTTAGGCAATGCGATCATGTGCAGTGTAGGGTCTGACCGCAGAAACGACACCGCGCCTGCGTTCATTAAAACTCCGCAATCGTTTGTGAAAAGCAAGCGTCTATATTAGGTCGTATGGTATACTCAAAGATTAAAAACTAGTAGGAATGCACTAGAGAGGCGACATCAAATTGGACATTTTACAAACATTGAGGATTACATATCCACATGGACGTTTTATACTTCGATTTATTAGAGATATTTTGCATTCATGTATTTATAACTATTTCACTTTCTCGCTACGGAGTAGAGGGAAAGTTATGCAATGCTGCGGGAAAACAAGGCGAATTTTCGGCAGAAAAAACTTTTATTACATGGCCTTGGCGACGAAAAAGTGCATAAATCCTGTTGATAAATTCAGAAAAAATCTTTTAACATGTGGTGCAGCCAGAATCCACGTCAAAGCCCATATTCTTTAACATTTATATATTCAAGTCCTTGTTTTTTTTTAACATCCATATATTGAAGCTACTTTTTAATATGAAACTTTTAATATGAAATTTTTAATATGAAACATTTTCTTAATTAAGGCTTATAAAAAATTGACGTGTAATATGAACTATTTTTATAAAATGAATATAATTACATTAATTTTAACTCATTTTATAAAGATAAACGTACTCTATAACGATAAATCCAATATCAATGCTTCTATATTAAATATTATGTTGGTAACTGATAATTAGGTTAACCTCGTTCTGATGCGTCACTAAGATATGAAATGAAGAATTTCGTAGAAAAAGGAATGCTACAATTTGATTCGTGAAACATAAAAATTTGCCATCCTACAAATACAAGTATATACTCATTACTTGCTATAATAAAGATTGTCTTAATCGCAATTTTTTTAAAGTGAAAATACGGAAGAACTAATGGTGTCTCGGACAGATTTTTGTGTTTGAACCCAATGAATGTTGTTTGTAGTACCTTCATCGAGCAGTCAATCTCTTGACCATGAAGATTGCTCCTAGTAATCGCTCCTAGAGGCCTTTCCTCGTAATTCGCCCATTGAGAGACGGCCAGCGAGGCCAAGCGCCGAGGTTGCAAGGCCTGCTCTCTTCTTCCCATACTTTCCGAACTCCCCGTACTGTATACTTCGATGAACTACAGACTGACCCTTTTAGATGAATCTGAGCGCTCAAGCTCACGTTTGTCCATGTCTTTATTTTTTTCAATTGAATTTTAGTTGTAAATTAATAAACACGTTCATTGCAGAATTAAATTTTGTTACGCACGAATTTAATGTTAGAGGTCACTAAACCAATTTGGAAACAGGTGTTTAAAACATCATTTGTTTTTGTTTGATGTAGAAATAACATGGTTGTTTTAATTTTGGACATCGACGCTTGGTTATCAATGTCGCATCAATACCCTCTACCGGTGGTTGAAAATAAACTGCGGTTTATAGCGAATCGAAACGGTAACGAGAAAGATATTGTTTCTTACTTCATACGGTCACTTTACGAGAAGGAGCCTGTGTCACCTGCATGTCGTCGCCGTGACTTTCGTAACAGCAGGGGCGATCATAGTCACGTCCCAGTTATAACACGCACTACACTTATGGGACTAATGACGTCCGTAGTTGATGCGTCGTGAGTAAATACTCACTTTTTACTCTATATCTCAATATATGTGTTAAGAAGAATTTATGCTTATTTCCAGATATTTACACAATTTTTAGAACTTATGAACTCACAGTTGTACCTAGGGCGTATCAAAATCTTATCCTCGCCAAAAACGTATTTTATTTTATATTTGCACGCTCCACATGATAATTTGAATTAAAAAATCCAGTCTTAACGAAGGTTAATTCAGGACTCATAAGACCGTCTTTAACTAGAGATTAATTTGGTTTTGATAATAAATCAATTTATAAAAATTGTATTATTTAGTCTGTCTCAAATAAATGTTACAAACTTCGAGGGCATTCACGGGGATCCATGGTAATACGTTTTCAAAAACAAACACGGGGTAAGAAAGGGTACAGTCGAATAAGGCGGTGAAAGGTGCCCCGAACCAAATCAATAATCGCGATGCTCATATGAAAGGGATTACAAAATAACGTAGATTCACAAAAAAAACAGCTTCCTAGGGCAATCTGTTGCAGAGACACGAGGAGAAACGAATTTTGCATGTCTTATTTTTTCTGAGCATCTATTGCGTGTATCAGTAAATTGTAATAGTAAAATTGTTACAGACGGGGAAACAGTTCTATTTGAAGGTATTTTTGTCAACAAATTTTGACGCCAAATTAATGCAGAAAAAAATTGAAATTCATTTTCGACGTGAAAACATTGAAGTAGTGACTCAATTTCCCCCCTAAAATCGGTCTTATAACATTCTATAACATATATTTTTTTTTCAGATTTTTAAACAATCTGGACGGTAGTGAAAGAGAATTAAAACAAATCTTTTCAGTTTAAACACTTGAAATTCGCGCCTAAATGTGATTGGAAAAACTTGTTTGACCAATGTTTAAACAATTTATAATAAAATTATTGAAAGGACTTGCTTACGAGCATGTTTTGGAACTTTTTGCTGACAAATGTTTGTTTTATGTGGAAAATATTTATATTATTGAAATAATATTATGAAACGTCTTGTTTTTAGATTTATCTATTGTTTCTAAGATAAATCAAATTACTTAGTTGAAGATTGACAATTGATCATTGACAATTAGATATTCATAGACAATTAATCATTGTCACTTTCTCCAATAATTGAAATCACGCATTTGTTTATAAATAGTCTACTCAAAATTTCTGTGTTTTTCAACATTTCTTTTTAAAAATACCTGTTTAACAATTTTCGCCAAGTAACTAGCGTGTGCCATATGTGTGTTTAAATGATTGCAGCTATGTGAGAGCAGCATCCAAGGGTGTCACTTCCGTTCGCACGCTGACAATATCGTTTCCCTCCCGATATTTCCATGGTGGAAGGAGATGGGTGGGCTCCTCCTGTGCACCGAGTTTTGCTCGTTCTGCACAGCACCAGTTTCCGACGCGAACTATGTGACCACGATCGATTTGGTTTGTGGGCATTTTTCACCGCCTTATTCAGCTATACATTTTCGTAAAACGAAGGTACGCATGTGAAGTTGTCCCTGATTTTTAGGCAACTCTTCATATTCGGGTGATTGGCGGGTAATTCAGTATCTCTTTGCCTGTCACGTCAGAACGTGACCTATCAAACGCCAATGCATGATGGGATGCCTACCAATCACGCACAAACGTAGCATGTACTACTTCGTTAAATTAAATTTTCGACCATATTCTTTAGGAAACTGATGGTTCTATAACATCACATACTTCCGCACATTATTTGTATAGCTTCGCAATACTTTACTACAAAATGAATGTGGAAAAAAATTTCCAACCAAACATTTTTCTCCGCGTTGGTATTCTAACTCGGGTTCTTGGAGTTAACACGCCAGTCACGTAGACCTACACCACCAGACGCACAACTAAACGTAACGTTTGAGAAGCTTAAAAATCTAACGTTTCATTAAGAATTTTCAAAATTTCAGAGATTTTAATTTAATTACTTGAAGATCTAATTATATTGAACACATTCCATGAACGAAAAACAATGATAGTAGATGCATTACATACTTTCTCTTTACTGAGCATGCACGTAGTTTCATGCTTCAAAATAGCATAACGGTGTAGGAGAGGAAATATTTCGGGCAGGATGAACGTCAATTAATGGCAACATATGATAGAGTTTAAAAAGTGTGGAGCGGAGTTCCTCGTAACAATATGCACAGGAGACTTTATTTACACATTCTGTGAATTTGTAATATCACTTTGAACTCAAAATCGTGTATATTTAAAACTACCTGTCAGAGCATAACATTTGAAATATTATACCATGTGTAGCAAACGTTCGAACTCACTGGAATTCTCTCGTAGGCAATGACGTCGAAAAACAGGAAGTTACGGTCCACTTTTACAGCGAAATGTCAACGGCAAATGAAAGAAGGCGGGCTTCTGATAGCAAATTCCGAGTGTAATAGCAGTAATAAAAACTCCATTTTCACACGTGAAGAATACGTTTGTTGAAAATTTCCTTTGCGGGTGAATAAGGAAATTAAATTACTTCTTAAAAGTGGAAGTAGACGCAAGGGCATATGCTGCTCTTTGTACACTAAAAATAATTCAGCAGTGAAATGAGGCGCAATCGCCGCTACAAAGAAACATCCAGCACGAGGCCAGCATTGATCGCCACTTCCTGGAGAGAATACGTACCTTCTCCCATAAACTGTCAGATACAAATCCTATTTTGGAGGTTATGACACGACCAACTGAACGCGTGTAGCGTCGCCTGGTCCGGCGCCGGTGCGTCGGGCCGCTTCGGGGAAACCCGCGCTAAGCCGGATGTGGATGGGGGCGGCGGCGCCATGGGGGCGGTAGGGCGGCGGCGCCACGCCGCGCCGGTTGGAAAAGCCCTTAGGAATCCCGGCTGGAATTTCCTTCAAAAGGACGCGCGCGGAGGCGAGTTTAAGAGATGTCGGTTGCAGCCTGGAAAGGCTGGCCAGCGAGCCGTATGACGCCCGCTGCTTGTAGGGTGGGGGCGAGCCGTCGGATATTTAAGGCCGCGCCGACAGGCGCCTCGCGGGATACGCTGGGTGTCGAAAGACGAGAGGTATCTCCAGTGCTATCATTGCACGTGATCTTCGGGTCGAAGATCGGTTTGGCGACAAGCCATGTAACTGGTATAGTTACGGGACTCTATGTCCGACAGCTTCGCACCTCGCGTTGCTTTTTGCTGCTTCCGAAGCAGTGGTTCTGGGCGAAGGCCTAGGGACGGTCGCGGGGTTTCGCGGCTAAGAGAACTGAAAGGTTGCCAAGGGGTTAGATTTTTGTATTATAATTTTTGTACATTAATTGTAAAAATTCTGTAAATATATTGTATATATCAATCAGAACAGTCGTCTGTGGTTTTCATCCTAGTACGCCACACGCGGAGCTTGTTCCTAAGGAGAAACGCGGCCGCCGCAGGATGCTAACATGTACAGATTGCGAGGAACAAATGAAAAGTGCAAAATTAATAAGCGGATATTGTGAGAAAAATAACGATCCTGAACGCACGTTTATAAAGAAGGGAGAATTTTGTAAACCCATTTTTCGACTGGAAACCAATAATTAATTATTAACGACATAAAACCGATATAGAGCAAGTAATAGAAGGTGGTTGAAGTTTAAAGCGAGGGGATAGACAGAGATACCTCATACATCATCTTCAGCTTCAGTTCGTGTGTTTTGATTGTTATTGACAGAGAGCGAACTGTTAAAATTCTTAACGGACGCCGACCGTCAAGAATAGCTTTCCGTTTCTCCATTTTATTGGGTTAAGTCGATGTAAGAAATTACTATTACGAAAAATAATTAACGCTTGGTGGCGATATATGGCCGCTTTCAATAATGGTTTTCGTGAAAGTACTAACAACACCTGTTGCATTATAGTGTTGGGAGCAAATCTCAAATAATAGTCAATATACATTGTTTAATGGTGGCAAATTAATATTGATTAAGAAACGTGAATATTGGATATCACCAATTTATCTCAGAACAAATATTTCAGACACTGAGAAATGTGCCCTAGATATAAGTTTGAAGTTCTCTTTCTGACATCGAGGGCCATATTCATAGTTGTCACTTACAGGATAATAAAATACTTAAGCTATAAGAAGTTACTTTTGATAAGGAAATTCTTATACACATTTGGTATTCATAGACAATACTTATAAGATATTACTGTTTCACAATACTTATATATTACTGATTCACAGCCACTTCAATCTTGCCAGAAGCTCTCCATCAAACTGGCCGTGTACTATCATATGCTTGCGTCCATAAGGTAACCTAACCTACAGTTTCTTAAATAGTGCCAGTATCTTAAACAAAGTCTTACCTGGTGGTGAAATCAGTAAATATCTATTAGTTAGAGATGGTTTTAGCCACCAATGTTACCAAAAAGTGTACAAAAAAAGGCTTAGTAAGACAATATTTTTTCTTAAATTCTTGATCGCTGTGCATTTTCAACGGGTTTGGCATGTGACGTAAATATCACTTGTTGCTACAAAGAAAGATGCCACTGTAAAAATCCTTGTAATCTTTGAAATAGTCATCCATTTCTTTCAAATTACGACAATTTTCAACGCATCAAGAGAGGGTTCACTTATAGCTATAAGTGAAGGCTGGACCTTCCTTATAGCTATTAAAATTTTCTTATGTGGATGGATAAGTTGCTACTACGAATTGGAAAACTTTATAAGGAACTCCTTAAAGTTTTCCTTATTATAAGTCACGACTATGAATATGGCCCCGACTATTTCAAGTTGAGTAAACTCTAGAAGATATTCAAAAGAAAGAATACGAGTGATGTGTTAATACCTAAAGTATAAGGAGCAGGGGGAGTGTGGTACAATATAAATAGATAATTAAGTTAAGTAGAGAAACAAATCCCGTGACTATTGAGATGAGACGAACCAATGAATAAAAGTATTTAATAAATAAATAAAATTGTTTTAGAGGCTCCTATGTAGTTGTAAATAAATTTAAACTTTTAATTATCTTTCAAATTTAAAATTATCTTTGTTTATTGAACTGAAATTGTTGTATACATATGTAACGTTTATTATTTTTTCAAAATAACTAACGTAAGTAATTAAAATCATGTCACCGGTTTGTGCAATTCGAACTGTTAGGTTTCATGTAAATAAATGGAAATATACTTCCAACACGCCAAAATAACCATTGAGTTATTCTGCATTTGCATTGGTGCTTATGGATGAACAAAATTGTTATTTTGATCACTGACAAGCGATATTGCGTGAAAATGATCCTTTTATTCCATTTTGTGTTATTCATATTTTAGATATTAGTCGCTTTTAATGGTTTCGAAAATCGGCAACGATATGATAAACAATCTACATCGAATGCATGACGTGACCTTTTCCCCGTTTCTAAACTCTTTTATCCAGTAAAGTACAATTATTTCGGGAAGTATTCTTGACACGTGACTCATATATTGGTTAATTGGAGTTGTTGTTTCTCTTCCTTTCGTTTAAAAAGTATTAACTACATTATTACCCAAAATTTTATTACACATAGTATGTTGCTCGTAAGTAGCAGCTTCATTTTAAATATTGAATATAAATCATGTGACAGGAAATAGTTTTTATGGATGTAGGAAGCGAGTACATTATTACAATCAATTTAAGACAGTTTCCACACATCTCATTTACAGTTGCCGTTCAGTTAGGGACTATGGAAGGATAGTGATGTGGAAATATACGATGGACAGGGAATGCCATTCCCTGAACTACAAACACAACTAAAAATATCAATTAATCCTCTAAAAAGGAGGTTATGCTATTAATCTAAATGTAAATACTTGCGAGTCAAACTATGCAAAATAATTACAAATGAATTTTGCTCGAAGAAGAAACGTAGCAAGACAATTGTGTAATGATGTACAGAACCATTAACGTGGACGCTCACTTTCAAAAACATAATTTTCCATGAAAATAATTGTATTAATAATCAATTATATCATTATTATAGTACCATTAGTGACTATGTAGTATACTAAGGATAATTTAATAGTTACTTATCTCAGATGAATTTAAAACTCTGTTCTATAAAATATTTAATTCCCCCTGATTTTTTGGAAAGTTAAAATAGTAACAGTATAAAATAATACAGGCAGGATCTATTTATTTATTTTTATTTATTTATTTTACGTCAAAAAAACAGTTAAAAACTGCGTATGACGTGCTATGGGGAAAAGTGAATTGTGTGCACATTTTCAAAATTCTGTGATCCCTATACTAAGTCATATACTACTTAAATTTTGAATTTTGAATTTTGAAAGGGAGAAAAAAACAAAAAAACTCCCATGTAATAAAATCTATTTTCAAGGATAAATAAGCAATAAATGTTGGCTCTTATTACTTCCAGCCGCGACAACATGGAAACGATAATTTGAATAATTGTATTTCCCACTGAATTCTAGAAGACGTGCACAGAAAATGAAGTTACATTTATGTCCAGAAGCAAAACAAGGGGCCATCTCAGCATTTGCTCAATGGATCAGGGAAACTGGACGAAAAACCTGATCGAGATGGGACTCTATTTAGATAATCGGAAAATGGGTATGTCGATTGAAAGGTACTAGTGGTAAATTTCGTGCTCCATTGTCAACTTACTGAACTTTAAGTACTAACTACACAGGGAGTTAATAGTTATTTGCGAAAAAGGTTTCTTAAGATATCTTATTCCAAAAGAAATTTAATAACCGATCGCGCATTGTAATAAGATTTTACGACTTGTATAATCTCAATTTTATCAGTCTTTTTGGAAATTAAAATTAACTGTAATTTAACAATATTTCCTTCATTAGGTAACGGACTGATGTTAATAGTAATTATCAAGAGGACATGGGACTATCTGATTCTTATAAAGAAAGAGACACCTGTTTGGAAATTTGACTTTACTTTATTAGATATTAGTTATTCACTTTTTCGTTAAAGTTAATTTCAAGTCGTCTTAAGGCTAAATGATCACTTGAGCATCGCAAAATTTGTGGTAAAGAAGGGTCAGATTTAGATACTGGGGATTCCTAAGGACAATATCGTGTTGGACCCCCTCCTCCTCTTCGGAAAATATCCTTCAGATATTCTAAAAAACCAATTTTTCGAATAATTTATTAATATTTGTCCAAGTTGTAACCCTCGCCATGCATGGAAGTCACATGCAACTAGTTATTATTGCAGATAAATCCCTCTCAGTAAACTGTACACTTTAACAGTTTACAAAATAACAAAAAAGAGAACAGATCACAAATTTCAAAGAGGTCATGAACATGTCTTAGTGATCATACACAAGTTATTTATGTACTCCCAGATGAATAATACGTACAAAATAAATTCTTATTAAAACCAAAAGTAGAAGACGTAAGGACTATATTGAGAACATTTAATACACCAATATTACCCTACTCTTTCACTGTCAGTTTCAGTTCATTCTTTTTTTAGACAGACTCGATTTAGCAATACTTCAAACATTTTTAAATACTGTAAATATTGTATCTTAAATAACATTCGTTATTAACTTCAGTAGATTGCGTCTTTTAAATTGTGAAACAAGAATAACGTACAACTGAGAAGCAGGAATTGAGGTATTTTCAAATGAGGCACATTTTCATCGTAACTTGCAAAAAAAGATAATATAATGTAACTATTTTGAGAATGCAACCAGGCCAAATTCTTTCAAATTACTGCAGGGCATATGCAAGAGACGTTAGTTCCTTAAATAACCAAAGTGAATTAAATGAAACAACTGACTTCTGTGTCTATTTTCAGAGTTTGTCCTCGTATAAACGATAATCACGAACTACTAAAGGCAATCAATTTACTGTTGATAGAAACTCTTGGTAAATAGTAGTTGAAACTTTATTACAAATAAAAGTATCCAAAGTTTTTTATGACAATCATTTATTTCAGCAATTGCACAACGTTTCGTAACTCGTTTTGTTACATCATCAGGTGCTTAGTGAGGGAACGCTATCCCATTGAATTATCTCTGCAGCAGAACATTCAAGGAAACATTATGAAATACCTCACTCTCACTCAGTTGATACCACATAACATACATTGACAATCAAGAAGAAATATTGAAACTTTATTATTTCTTAATAAAATATCAAAAGAAGTTTAATGAGCATATGTTCCATATAAATATAACTAGTGGTGCTACAGAACTTTTACGTTCTTGTTAGTTTTCTGTTATCTTGAATCTGGAATTGTTTTTCGTTTTTGTCCCATCCCCTTCCTAACAGCAATCTATGGGTGTCTAGAACACCTACCAGAGCTTCTCGCGGTATCTACTGTTCCTCTGAGGATGTTCCACGCTTCCCGATCATCGCATGGCCTTATACCTATAAATGGGGCCTGTACCTATCAATGTTTGCCCATGGTATCCCTTGGCCCTATCTTATGCATGAACCATTGATCTAGGTGAAGGGAACCAGTTAATTACTCAGATTGAACTCACAGTTTCTGAACAAAAGATTATGGATGGATTACGGCAGGGGGTACGAAGCTTTGTGAAGTGCCAAAAATTAAATTACACGATAAAATGGAATTTATCGCTTTTATTTAAATTAAATTTTAAATAAAGAAGGACAACAGAGTTAACAATTTACAAATTAATTCTTAAAACATATGTGCATATGAGCAAAGAATTCTGAAAATAATATTTGTAATAATTAATACACATTGAGGGCAAAAATCTTTCAAATTCAAAAATTTAATTACGAACACTTTTTTCTAAAACACAGAAAAGATATATAATCTTAAAATGTATCTCAATGAAAGTAATGAAATTGCTTTTTAGAATCTGACAACAAATTAATTTGTGAATCAATTTTTGTTTCGCCTATTATTAAAATATCTTTCTAATGTTCATCACTTAAGTTACAATGGTACGGCCCTCGCGTCATATCTGGTACGTGAACCAAAGAGTCTCTAACAATATGAAACCAGATTTTTATATTTTGCAATAAAATGTTACAGCCTCTATCAAGATAAAACTGAATTAGAATCTACATCGTGACTTTCAGTCACCAGTGCGTAATCAATTGGAAATCAGTCAGGTGCAAGTATCACAAGTGCAAATTCACTATATTTCATATGAAATATTTCGTCACATGTTCTTTAAGAAAAAGTCATCATCTTCGACTCCCTACCACCTCTAGAAATTTGTCACATTTATTGTGAGTCGTGTATTGAAATCATTGCACATTTTTGTTGGGCGCTCAGGAGGCCGTAAGCAATGTAGGAAAGACGGATGTTGGGAACTCACGTCGAGACGGTAGTCGATGTTGTTAGGAAACAACACATTGATGTTAGGTACGCGGAATCTGATGGCATCAGATCGTGACTTGCAAATTGCCAGTGCATAATCAATTGGGAACCAATCAGGCAAAGTATTACATATGAAACTTCATTACACTTCATATGACATATTTCCCCACATGTTCTTTAAGGAAAAGTCACCATCTTCGACACACCTACTACCCCTAGAAATTTGTCACATTTATTCTGAAACGTGCATTGAAATCGTTGCACATTTTTGTTGGGTGCGCCGGAGACAATGAGCGATGTAAGGAAGAGGGATTTTGGGGACTCACGTCGAGACGGAAGTCGATGTCGTTAGGAAACAACCCATTGTTATTAGATAGGTACGCGAAATCTGACAGCATCAAATTGTGACTTGCAAATAACCAGTGCTTAATCAATTGGAAACCAGTCAGGCGCAAGTATCGCGTATGCAACTTCACTCTACCTCCTTTGAAATATTTCGTCATATGTTATTTAAGAAAGCGTTATCATCTTCTACACCACCACTACCCCTAGAAATTTGTCACATTTATTCTGAGGCGCGCGCAGGGGGCCGCGAGCGATGTAGGGAAGAGGGATGTTGGGGACTCACGTCGAGGCGCTAGTCGATGTCTTTAAGAAACAATCCATTGATGTTAGATAGGAACGCGAAATCTGACAGCGTCAGATCGTGACTTGCAAATCACCAGTAAATAATAAATTGGTAACCAGCCAAACGCAAGTATCACATATGCAACTTCATTACACTTCATACGAAATATTTCCTCACATGTTCTTTAAGAAAATGTTAACATCTTCGTCACCCCTACTACCCCTAGAAATTTGCCACATTTATTCTGTGGCGCGCGCAGGGGGGCCGCGAGAGATATAGGAAAGAGGGATTTTGGGAACTCACGTCAAAATCACCTAGTAAACCACACGAAAACATTATTTAGAATTAAAAAAAAAACATAATAATAATAATTTTTGTGTAAGTTAGGTGTGCCAAAGTGCTTCTAAATAATTATTAAGTTAGATTTAAGCTAGATTTAAGTTAGCTTTATTTGGTATTAGCTTTCTATTATCTCTCCCTCTTAGCTGCTTAAGCCGCGAGGCCACTACGTCAATAAATTCCCGCCTCCCCAGGGCTACTGAGAGGGGAAACGAAGGACTCACGTCGAGGCGGTAGTCGATGTCGATGAGCTTGCAGCAGGCGGTGAAGCGGCTGGTGGGCGGCAGCGGCGGCACGCGCAACGGCACCTCGCGCCACGCGTCCTGCTCCCCGGGCGGCACCGCGCCGCGCCGCGCCTCCGCCGCCGTCACCTCGTCCACGTGCCGACGGAAGCCCTTGCTCGAGAAGTACGTCACCACCTGCAACGCCGCACACGCGCCCTGTGAGTGCCTGGGCCATCACCCGCTGTGGCTATTGCTCGCGAAAGTGTGGTACTTGTTTTTTTTATCGCGCGAGGAGGCGGTGAACTTCTCCAACTGGATGGAGAGATCCGGCGCCGATCTACACGCCAGCTTGCGAACCAGGCATCTCCACCGAGGCATCGCTCCTATTAGAAGAAATTTTCGACAAATGCAAAAGCTTAAATTTTATTTCAACGTCTTTCTGAAACTACGATTATGAGGATAAACATTTTTCTTAATGAAATGTGTTCATTAAAAACAGATCTTCAAAGGATGTCACCTTTAATTTTTCGGATATATGAGGATTTTTTGTGAAATTTTGTGTCAGAGTCTGTTTTTATTTCCTTTAAACCATTTTTTCTTGAGAACGGTACCAAATTTGATTCGCTTTGGACCTTAAATAGCGTAAAGGACGCTTAAGAAAATGATGCATGGCTCATGTTCATTAAAATTCCTGATTGTTTGAAAATGTAAAAAAAATAAAATTGTTTGGCGGCTTCCTGCCACTACAATTGTGAAGATACACTTTTTATTAACTAAATGTTTATAAAATACAGATTTTCAAATATGGTCATGTTGATTTTTTGGAAAATATGAGTATTTTTTGAGTAGTTTAGCGTCAAAGATAGTCACCCGTTCAGAATTTCTTGCACTTCGTGCACGTAATAGAAGTGATTACTTAGCATTTGTATATTATTTCATATATCTTTGTTCGTTTCTTTCATTCAAGATTTTGTTATACGTTTACTAATTAATCTTTTAGAAATTATTTAAATCCTATTAGAAATATATGAAATAAAAATTGCCAGCCTTCAGGGAATATCAGATTAGAATGTAACAATGGCACGACTCGACAGCTGAATTTTGTAAATTATATTCCATTGTTGGAACATATAGAACAATAGTTGCACTTGAAAGTGACGTTTCCGAAAATTTATGATGCGAAAATTAAAATAGAATTTTCCTCGGACGATAAATAAGAGACTTAGAGAAAATGCAAATTTTGAAGCGGTGTTAAATGACTTCAAAATATGCGTTTGGATTTTCTTAAATAATCTGGTGAAAAACATGTTAGGCAACAATAAATCTGACCACTATAGGGAACCAATAATGTAGATACTAAAATAACATGAACATTTGAGCAGAAGAATGTTTCTTAAAATTAACTTCACTTTCTGTCCCGAAAATCTGGGGCTGTAGGCGGCAAAAACGGGGGCGTTTCATAAGGATATTCAACCATGGCAAAAAACGTAGAGCTAGTGGGACTCAAGAATGTCGCTGGAGTCTCAAAATGGCTTGTGAGGCGTAATACTCAAGTAGATAATTAACTTCATTTCCAGGACCACATTTTAATGTCTTCACTGTAACGTTTACGACAGTAAAGAAAAATTATTTAACTGTCACAAAAAGAACCTTACGTGAGAGAAAATGCCTCTCATTTGTTATTTCAGCGTACAATTTCCTATCAAGATCAGCCAAAGTTATTGTGGAAGAAAAAAACTACTTTGGTAGACCAGTGGTATCAGGCGAATGCAGGATCAGAATCATAAAAAATTAGCCACTAACTGCGCACAGCTTTTCTTCCTCATCCTTGTCCTTTTTTATTCCCATACACAAACACACTTACATGCACAAACCATACCATGATGTAGTGGTCAAGCACAAACCATACTTAGTACTTGACCGAGCTGAGGTGGTGTCTCACTGGGGGAGATAGCTGGATAGGGTAAAAACCGAGAAGTGACATATAGTTCACCAATGAATCTCAAGTTCTAGTACCGGGAGCGGTAGCTCAGTGCATCAACTGATGTCACTGCAGCGACTCTGACCGGGAGGTCCTAGGTTCGAGTCCTGACGGCGGCAGGATTTTCGACACGGGCTTTTCAGCTAGGTCGAATTCACTCGCTGTCTGGAGGAGAATTCTAGCGGCCGGATGCTCTGATCGGTAGTTTTCCGTGGTTTCTCCGATCAACAGTACCCTATCAAACGGGCCACGGACCGCGCGCGATCTGTCCTTCCCATTCCTTGTCCTACCCTCTCCTCTTACACACACACGTGCACTAACATGCACTACACTACCACACTACATGCACTACAGTACACCGGTCGGGAGCTTAGAGCTTGTCCCGGCTGGGGCGGTGCCCCGCTGGTGGGAGAGTCCTGGTTAGGGGGAAACCCCACTAGCCGACGGTAGATCGGCGCCGGATCTCGCCATCCAGTGGGGGAAGATCACCGCCATCTCCCGAGAAAAACATGCACTACACTAACGGGACTAATGACCTGAGCAGTTGACGCGCCCGGAAACATGAAAAAATCAATAAATCAAGTTCTAGTGCGGGAGGAACACTGCCATCTCCCAAGATATACTATGCAGTACGCTTACGAGATTAATTATATTAGAGGACGTCGCGTCCGAAATTCTTACGTACTCACTGACTCCAGAATAATAACCCTGTTGGAATATGGAGGAAATGGGGGACTTAATTCAATGAATACGCAATCATGATCTGGAAATCTCAAGTTGTGAAGATGATAAGAAGATTCGCACAGTTAATTATTGCAAGAAGTACGTCAGAGACAGAAAGGAGACCATGAAAATGTAAAGGACATTCTCCACTTCTGGTGGTAGCGCCGAATGAAGCAGTACATTATCATGGAAAAGTGAAGAATAAGTCATTGTGCATTTACAACCCAACAGTGCACCGAATACGCAGGATCAAATGCCAGTGGGCGTTGAAACAGTCACATGTTTATATTATTACAACGATCTATAGCCCTTTCTCATTGACGGCGTAACAGACAGACATTTTATTTCCTTGGATATACAATGATGTGTAATCATGTTTTAAAATGTTGAAAATTGGTCATGAGTATATCTCTTTAAAGAGGGGTATTATAAATGCTTAAGTTTCCGCGGTCGGAGTCGGTATCTACTACTTTTCGTGAACGATGACCTTGCTTCCCCCTTCATTGAGCAATAAAGAGTTGAACGCAAATGCTCGCAGCGAGCACTGATGACAACATTCCAAACATTAAAACTTCGTTGGCGCGAAACAGAAGCTAGTCAAAGATAGTTGCTTTCATAGTCGAGAATGTCTGTTCAGCTTTATTACCATTTTCTAAATAAATGGCTGAGGCAGGTCCAGGCCCTTCAAGGGACGCACCTAAAACTTCTATCTAGTGTCCCTGCTGTTCCCTACCCAGAGCAATGACCTGGCTGCACACGTAGCAGGGGTGGATATGATTTTCCAGAGATTGGCACTACTGTAAATACTCTAGTGTCCGACTTTGAAACTAATACCCCCACTCCGCTCGCAATCTATTGTTCAAGAAAAGTTGCGCGAGTAGTACTTGGCTGTCCGGGAGACGCCTCGCCTTAATGTGGCACCACACAATCGGCCTTCGCCGAACAACGAGCTTCTGCTCGCCCAATTCCGAGTAGCTGATGGGCTAGGCAACCGTTCACTTAATTTGATGTGCGCAAAAGACCGACACGCGGTGGTTAGAGCGAGCACCCAATGTTCTTCGCTTGGCAAATACCAAGCAACTCATCCACACTACTCGGGATTCGGCGAGGAGTCCTTACCACTCGCCGAAAACCCAATGTGTGGGGCCGCCTTTAGGTATTTCCTCCTGAGCAAGGTCGCAGCGTGGTGGCTGAAACCGTAGCATGTGCCCCTTGGTCTCCCGAACAGCCAAGTAAATAAAGTGACATTACACTTTTCAATATAATGGTCAATTAGTAACGTGATTACTTGACTCCGTCGTATATATATAGTAAACCTCTCCAAATTTACAAACCATGCCCTATTGTTAAAAAGGGTAGAATATTCTATTACAATTATTTCCTATAATTTTAGGAACATTTCAATGTACTTTTAAATTATTATATAATTATGAAATATAACGGGCAAAACTGTAACACGTACACATTGACACACTTGTTTAAAACCCACTATTTTATTTATAATATACAGAATATTTATTTTCATTTTTACAAATCTGTTCATTTGGAAATAATGCGTATTCAGCTTGCATGCGCACTCAACCGACGCGGAAGGATGTATTGCAGTTTGCAAGTCTCTTCACTTGGTTTGCTCAATTGTTTTGGAACCTGCCAAAATATCTATAATCATTTTTCTAGAGATACAGAGAACAAGACTTTGTGAACGTTGGACCTTTTAAATAGATTTTTGTAATTCTTATATCATATCTCTGGAAAAGTGTATTTTAACTGATGGTCAAAGCCATGTTCAAGAGTGTTATCTTGGAAATGTTGCTGAAGTTATCACCTTTATAGGGCATTTTCCGAGATATTCTTAACACATATTATATGAGTGATGTTGGTGATGATGATGATGATGATGATGATGATGATGATGTTTTGAAATGTGCCTTACTTCGTTTTCCAAGAACAGGCAAGAGAGTATGTTAACCCTATCTTTTCCTGGGCAGGCAATCACTGACATTTTGCAATTGCCTTCCATAGGATGGATGATGGGGTGGGGGAGGTTGTCTTCAGATGGGAAACTTGGAGCTGTGTGAAGCGAACCGCGCCTCACCATGGGTGAAAACACCCATTCCCAAAAGCGGCAGAGGTGGCTCAGAGTATCAATTCGTGTCGCTGTAGTACCTCTGACAGTTTCGAGACAGCGGTTGATCTCTGGAAAGCTATGTAGCTATTGACTAGTACACAGCTACTGCCCGAGTTCAGCCACTGTTTCAAGGAGAATTCTGACGGTCGGCTATTTCTATAGTTTCTAGATCGATAGTTTTCCGTGTTTTCTCCGATAAGTACGAGAAGACTGCCGGTGCAGTACCCTAACAAACGGGACAGAGATCGTGATCTTTCCTTTCTCTTCCTTGTCCTATCATCGTTCCTTACACACACACACACACACACACACACACACACACACACACACACACACACACACACACACACACACACACTTACGTGCACTACTCTGCCACATTCGTCGGGAGACCAGTAAAGAGCTTAGAGCTCGTCCCGTTGGGCCATGATCCGCTGATGGGTAATTCCTGGATGGGGAAAATCTTGCAAGCCAACTTCTAGATCAGCGGTGCATCTCACCAAACAGCGGAAGAACAACACTGCCACCTCGCATGAAAAAACTTGAATGCACTTGCGGGAATAATGACCTTAGCGCCCGAAATAAACAATCAACACATTTATTGTGTGGGACTTAACCTTGCAGCACGATTCTCATTCCAAGCCGCTGCGTAACTCAAGGTTTTTATGAATATTAAACAGTACATTGATGTTTTGTGAAATTTAAAGTAAGCAATCTGATCTGTAAATAAGGTGGAAAACGTTAATGTACTTCCAGTGACTAATGCCTCTCCATTTCTCTTGTAAATTCCGCAGAGCTATTTAAAATGCATTCTTGCATACTTGAAATATGTACGCATGTTTGAATTTTCAATCAGCTTTCATCCACAACTGACTGATGCCACTTATTTTCTCATCAATTTTTTTGAATGGATTGTACGTGAATGTAATATACCATTTCAAAGATTATGATGCTGTGAGGTACGTGAAAATACTCATGCCATTGACCACTATGCTTCATAATTCGGATCACAAAATATGGTGAATTGTATTAGCGAAATGTTTATTGAAATGGAAAACCTCGTCTAATACTAGGTAATTAACGAAATAAGTCGGTCATAATTTAAGTGATCCCACATATGGAAATATACTCACCAACCCGAGTTTACGCTCTATTTTATTAACGCTTCAACGCTAAAATAAGAACCAAATTGAAGTATTAATGAAACTTGACCTTAGCTGTATACTCATTTTCGCTAGTATATTTTTATATATGACCTTTTTTATTATTTTAAAGAAACCATTGATACAAAACCCTGACACTGAGATACTGCTGATTTGAGAACTTCCCTGTCCTTCATCAAACAGATTTATAATGAAACTAGTGGTGCTAAAACAATACGTACTTTCTAGCCCGTATTTTCACGCAAAATTGGGCGAAAAGTATTCAAATTTTCGAAAACATGTATGTTTCGAAACAACACCGTTCGAAAAGAGTATGATCCAGTATGAAGCAGTTTTCATTTTGAAAACAATGATTTGCAGTGTAATTCGTACGGATTCAACTTGTTTTTTATTGTCATAACTATTATTATTATTATTATTATTATTATTATTAAAATAAACATTGTTTCTAGCAATATAATATAATTTGTATTGACATAATTGCTTAATCTTCCTGAATTGTAGATATAAATTTATACAAAACTATGTATAGCAGTAGATTATTAAAACATTCTTTTTCGCAGATGAAGGAAAAGCTTTGTGTGAAACAAACTATTGGAATAAGTAGAGATGTCAGAGACTTTGAACATCAAGAATACATTCTTGTGCACGCCTGCTGGGACAGAAAAAACTGGTTTGCAAGACCGGACACCATAGTGACAGACAAGATACGCCAAGAAAGAAAATCAACAACCAGATGGAAAGTAGATGTCTGACTGATGGAGAATGATTCGAGATCTGGTAGATGACTGAAAAACTTTGTGCAATGTAAGGCATGGTATATGTTCAAATATAAAGAGGAGCTAAATGAGTTATCAGGGGAGGATATATGTGTTGGAGAAGTTTGAAGATTCGATTATTTATATATGTGAGTGGGAGGATATATTTTCGGAGACGTGAACGAACTATAAATATATTCAGAGAACTGTTAGGATTATATTCTTTTAGTTATTGATTGTGCATAGTTTCTTCTTCGCTTCATTTTTATTATTGTTTAATATAGTAAATAAATGTTTTGTTCTGATTTGAAACTTTAAATTATTTTTAAATTAATCAAGCGGTAAGTTACCTTTATTCAACTCTACGGTGTAAACCGTTAGAATCATCGACCCTGAAACAAATAAATATATATTTCTGTTTTTTCTTAGTAGTGAATTTTATTCATCAAAGGAAAAAATTAGTCTAAATCTCACTATAATAGGTGCCTTTTTTAACCAAGACATTCACAAATTTAGAAAATTATTTTGATTTTTGTGATGAAAGCCACATAATACATTTTATTGATTTTTGTTTCTTGCGTAAGCAAAGCTAAGTTGGCTTTCGTCCCGACTCCTTCACCTACGATGGAATGTCATGTGTGTCATATTTTGCCTTTAAAAATTCTGAACAAAATTCAACCAGGGTCAGGCAATAGGAAACGTTGCCAACAAAAACACAAATGAATGCATAAAATAACCGGACATGCACATAATGCAACATAACGTCGATCAATGTAGATATTATCTAGTAACAGTAAATAAAATAATACAATATATATGTAAATATATATATATATATATATATATATATATATATATATATATATATATATATATATATATATATATGATTTTGTTAATCACATAAAAAACGTTTGAATAAACCATGCTTTTTGTAGCATATGATACACCACTTCGCACCACGATGCTAACAAATACGATACTCGCAGTTTTACGTCGTGCATATCACACGTGTTTCATTATCAAATATTATGCGAGACGTAACGGGTAAATATAGTTTACAGGTAAACTGATACCTGTTGTTTTTCGTATGGAACTTCAGCATGCTCAGCCTTAGCATGTCGACGCTCTGAGTACGAATAAACCGTAACTTGGGAGGGGGGAGTGTTTTTTTTCTGGATGGGTTCGCGGCTCCAAACTAAAATTAAGGGTGCTACGACGTTGTGTCCCCTTCTTCCGTTTTCAAGGAATCCCCTTTAGGACATTTGGAGTTTCCATGGGTTGCTATAATAACCTCTGGAGTAAGAGCATAAGTTTGATACATATTATTAAAAAGAGGATGGAATAGGTTTGAAAAAATTGTTATTTAGCTCTCATTGCCTTTAAAAAATATTTTGAAATTTTCTGATCCTTAATTAAATCAGTATGTGTTTAACTTTCAATAATATCTCGTAACCGCATTCTATAATAGAAACATTCTCCAATAAGTTTCAAATGTAATTGATAAGTAACTAAAGTAACATATCAGAATCTTATGAAAGGTATTATACTCAAATTTCTTTTTAAATTTATCACCAATTTATTAAAATAAATACATCATTTACATTTTCTCTTTCAGTTTTTCCTTTTACGGGATCAAAAATTTCTTTTACATTTTCGAAAATTTCCCTCATTATTTGAGTGTTTATATTTTCCTCAGTGATACATTTTTACTCGTTCACTCATGACAATGTTCTATTCTCTTTTCTTCCTCTCAGACTATTGAATACATACAGACGTCACTTACAGGTGGCGCCATAATACTTGTCTCGCAAAGTCCATTGTCCAAATACCCACCGTCAACGTCATATTCAATCCTCAACCATTATGTCACATCAGTTAAATTCTGTATAGCTCTTTCGTTGCAGACCACGTGAAAGTGCATTATACCAACTTGCTCGTGGATCATTAAGTACAAAAATATCTAGAGTACGTGTGGGATATTGGATTGAGGCAGTAAATTGCAACATTTTTATACTAATACAGTCGGTAATAGGCCAGGTAATTACAATAACTACGTTATTATTCTCAATAACACCTATTGCAATTTTAAAATCAAGAGTTTAATGCGAAGTTTCATTATATGCTCATTTCTCATCCCATTTCCGACTTCGATGGAAGTAATTCTGAACTCATAAAAAAATAATAACACTATATACTTCATACTTATGTTTATTACTTTTTCTTCCTATAACGTGTAGGAATGCGCTAACAGTATATTGGAATCACCTAAAAAATACGCTCTCAAAGGGTACCTCCGGATAACATGATAAAATATCCTTTCTTAATGCAAATGACTCGTGAGTAGTTACATTATAACTCTAACATAAAAATAAAACTTTTGAGAGATTTTTAGCCCCGTCTATCTTATGACATTCAAAGGATTATAAAGCTTTAAAAACATTGATAATTTGTAACTACATTTCAAGGTCAAAATACTACTGGGTGCTACAACAATGTATACAAATGTGTAATAAGCAATATATATATGCACAGACTGTTGCAGTTAATTTCAACATGTATTTAAATTCAGGGAAGGAAAATAATAAAAAAAGTAATTTTTTAACTACAGCATTGCGGCCAGCAGTTGAAACAGCTCAGAAGTAGGAAAAATCTGAAAAAATTCACATTTTGTGTTTTAAGAGGAACTTTTAAGATTTTCTGTCTCTGACAGAGTTCTAAAACAATAAAAAATATTTTTTGTTATTGTTTTCAAAAATAATTTTTGCTTCTTAATTTGGCGGTGAGAAAATATAAAAAAAGTTTTTTGTGAGTACATTTTTTATAGAGGGAAGAAAAGGAAGAACAAAAAATAAAAAATAAAAACTGCAGTTATTCAGAGAGATGTTTCTCACTGGCGTGCAATCACGCCAACATCTACCGAAGAAATATTAATTTCATATTTTCATCCATTCTGAAAGCCACTCATTTGCGAATGGTTTTACGTGTAATGTCCTAACATGAACGTTATGACCACAAAATGTTCGATAAAAGCTACGTTTCATTTTTCTTGAAGCTGACGGGAAGACGGCTGTTGAGAACCAACGGTTTTCGCTTTGCAGTAGAAGCTAAGACTGGCGTCTGTGGAATGATCGATATTTCTAGCGCGTTCAATGGCACGCCATTGAAAAATTAAGCGTGAGAGCTGAGTTCAGGATCTAAAAATAAATCAAGGGTAAACCATAGTATGCGATTTTAGTGATCTTGTAAAATACGTACCTCTCAGGTCATCGTTACGTGAAAAAGGGAAAGCGTGCAATTGAACATGGTAGAGTTGTTTCAGAATACTGAATGTTTAAACGAAAATTTTCAGTCGAATGAGACGTCTTGGAAGGTTTTAAAAATAATTTTTACGTGTATCACCACTATTTTAAATATCTCTAATTTTTGTTGATACTCATTATTTAGCCAAGAATATCCATTATTTTATTATTAAATACCAGCAGATTGACAAAGATAATTTTATTTTAGATTGATTGTTAGTGATTCCGGGCTCGTCAACTAACGAGGTCATTAGTCCTGTAAGTGTAGTGCGTGGTTTCTTTCATTGGGAGGTGGCGGTGATCTTTCCCCACTGGATGGCGAGATCCTGCGCCGACTTGACGTCGACTAGCAGGATTTCCCCAAATAGGTATCTTACACGAGGGCTCCTCGGTGGGTGAGGGGTTAGCTTACTGGCCTCTGAACCCCCAGTGCACGGGTTCGATCCCGGCCAAGGAACCCGGATTTTCGAAGGGCGGAAAATCCACAGTAGTCATGTCACTCTTGTGGCATGTAAAAGAACCCTGGCAGGATACCCGGCAAAATTAAATCCCTCCGACAACATCCCGCCCAAACGAGATCCCACTTTCTCCCAACCAGACAGTTCAGATATAGTTAACTGAGCCCGTCATCTGGCGGAGAAAGTGAGAGTCAAATCCCAGGCGCAGACGGGACTGCCCACAGGGTGCACCTGCTTAAATAAAAGTCCCCAGACCCGCGTCGGGGGTAGGCTTCGAAGGAAGCCTGGGTCGAAACTTGGGTGCGGAATACTGCCTACGGGCAGTCTCCCCGCAAGTGAACCCATACGAAAATAATAATACACGAGCGGGGACAAGCTCTAAGTCCCCGACCGGTCTCCCGTCATGTGTGGTAGTTAGTGTAGTAGTGTGCATGTTAGTGTGTGTGTAAGGGGTGAGGATAGGCCAAGGAAGAAGAAGGAAATATCGCACCCGGTCCGTGGCCCATTTGTTAGTGTCATTCGACATTCGCCTGGTGTTGATCGGAGAAACCACGGAAAACTACCGATCAGAGCAGCCGGCCGCTAGAATTCTCCTCCAGACAGCGACTGAATTCGACTTAGCTGAAAAGATAGTGTCGAAAATCTTGCCGCCGTCCGAATTCGAAGTTAAGACCTCACGGTCAGAGGCATTGTAGGGACATCAGTTGATGTAATGAGCCACCGCTCCCGGTATCTTTTAGAGAACAAAAAGCAGAATTCTATAGGTAGTGTCCTTCCGTCTTCACTCTACCCTGCCTCGCGTGACCCCACATGCACTACACTATCACACGTGCCGGGAAACCGTTCGGGAGATATCCCGGCTGGGGCGGTGCCCCGCCGGTTGGGGAAGCCTCCGCAAGCCGACGTAGGTTGGCGCCGGATCTCTCCATCCAGCGGGGGAGGAACACCCCCCAAGGGAAAACATGCACTACACTTACGGAACTAACGACCTTATTAGTTGACGCGCCCGGAAACACTAATCAATCAAATCAAAATCCTGGTCCCACTTCAGCCCACCACCCTGCCGTATTCCCTACGATCACCATTGCGTTTGGTATCTGTAAATAGGTCCATTGTTGCATTCTCCCGGCAAATTCCAGTAGAATTATTTTGACCTAAAATTATCCAAATCATGATGGACTAAAGGAATAAACTAGAAAGGAGTTAGTTGTAACTTGAGTTGGCTTACAAAATAATTTAATGTTATTTCAATAATTGTCTCGTTCTTTTAGAAATACTGGTGAAAAAAATGGAAGGTTGCACACCTAAATGTTTTAGTAAGGAGTAGAGAAAGAGGTAGGGATAACTTTTATGAAATCTCAGATACATAATAACCTTTCTCTTGTTTTGAAGATCACTATTAAAACTATTCATTGAAAACGGAATAAAACTTTAGATTGTATGAAAAACGAACATTATTCTTTGTATAAGAGAAAATAATAATTTGAAAAACAAATATTCCAGATATGACTCTGGAAACCAGAACGAAGTCGCTTTAGCAATTCAATGGCTTACCCAAGCAGCCACAGACTAAAACCGCGAAAACACTTGACTGTTTTTTGTAAATCATCTAAAGAATATGGGATTATGAAAATACTGCTACTTTGAAATCACAGACAGTAACACCATAATTTTTTATACAGATATCTTCATGATGGTACATATTTTCGTTGATACATTATGTAATTCATATTTCACCGTGGGAATTATATATTTCAAAGGCTGAAGACTGAAAGAAGACTAAAGAGAAAAAGGAGAAATCACTTCAACTCAGTTCAAAAAGTTTCTTTACCAATGGCCGCTAGATGTTTCTGTCGGGACAATAAGACTCAGGGTAATAGGAGTAGGCTCTTATTGGAAATTTAATTAGCTTATTACTCCTTTCATGCGTTTTTTATAGTAATGTGTAAAAGATAAACCAAAAATATTGCATCCAATTCTTATGTCCCAGTCGAAAGGCAAAACTTTGAGCTTAATTTTTAATAAACTGTGGAAAGAATTATTCAATGAAGACTTTTTTCTACACATAATTGTTTAGTGAAGAAGTCTTGAAAAGTAGAAACGGCTTGCCAAAAATAATTACTCAACTCATTTTCCGCACAATGTAATAAAAGTCCTGAAATGACGAACGATATCTGTCGTAAGCAGAAGAGAGCACTGCTTGCACTCGCAATATTCTCTTTGCAGCTACCGACAAACATCAACATTTTAAAAGACTCATATTACCCTTTGACTCTTATTTCCCTGTTCTGACCTTCCTCTAGAATTTCTAAGCTAGTCTGGCAATGAGAACTGGTAAACGCGGGAAAAAGAGCATAGGTTCACCAAGTGTGAACACTAATAAGGAATGTAATAAGGAAATTTTTGCACGAGTTATATCCTGCTGGAAGTGTGCAGTTTGACTCGAGCGCCTCTTGCGACCGAATCCTTCACAGATTTGTTTACGGAAGAAACCGTTGATCCATTTGAATTGTATGGTGAGGTTAGGTGCGATTCGTGGTATTTTATGTATTGGAGAGACGGATTCGAGTTCTCTGTTTAACTGGTGAGTTTATTTTACTGACATATCAATAAGAAATTATTGAAATTCAGAAGAGTTCAGAATTGAAGAGTTCATCCATTTGGAGCGTTTTCTCTGGGCAACCACTTACACCGTCGTAGCCACAAGCAAACCCCAAGCAAAAAATATTTTTTCTCACATTTTATTAATATTCAAAGATCACACACGCCAAAAACGCACGTACCCAAATGCCACCACTGAATGTAGTCGGATGGAGCAATTCATTAGTGTGTACAGTGTAGACAGTAGCGGTGGCAACTCGTACAGAAAATATGCAAATAGTGTAAAAATAACTTTCAGCTTTGTATATTTCTAGTCTGAAATCATGAACTTTATGTATGTATGTATGTACTTTCTGTTTATGAATCTCTACAAAAACTGTCCGATATAAAAAGGCCTTATGATTAGTTTTTGCTGTTCGAAACTAGCTACATAACTTGGTCGAATTAAGTTGCTGCCTGGAGGAGAATTCTAGTGGTCGGTTGATCTGATCCATAGTTTTCCATGGTATCCCCGATCAACTCGAGGGGAATGCCGAATCTGGACTCTAACAAAAAGGCCATGGATCGCGCACGATCTTTTCTTCCTCTGCTTTGTCCTTTCCTCACCCCTTACATACATACACCTACAAATTAGAGATGTGCCCTTAACAGCTAGACTGTTATTTATTAACCGTTAACGTTTCGTAACTGTTTCGCGAAATAACAGTTATTTCGTTTATCCTGTTATTGGCTGTTATCGGTAGAAATGCATAGAACTGCAACCTATTGGGCCTAATACGAACTACTACAAGCTTTTGTGGCAACCATTTTGTACGATAACAACTTTATTGCAGCTAATCAATCAAGATTTGCCAGTGTTCAAATTATACATTCATTAATACATAATTCGTCATTATTACGCACCATGTGCCACAATATTTTTATATTTAATTGTATTCACTTCAACAAGATGTTTGTCCTTTAAATTAAGTCCGACTAATATGTGAACTTATTAATGTTCCATTGCTGCTTATGTGAGATCAACTAATATTTCCCTAGGTCCGATAAAATAAAATGAGTTACGGTCAAATATATTATAATACTTGATATTCGACAGTCATTAACACTTTAGCTATAGGTAAGCAAAAACACTGTTTCTCCTCATTATTTTTGGCACTCGTCACTTCACTATGCACAAGTTGCATATTTGAAAGAATATTTGCAATCTGAACCCGGATCACTTTCATTTTAGTAATATTCTATACACATTATATGAATTACTATTCATCCTTGGCAGTTCATCCAGTCTCGTTCATATCAGCTGCTTCTCTGCCCAAACATGTTAGGAAAAGTAGTGCAAGGAAGCACCGTAAGGTAGCTGCACATGATTTACGATGCTACCAACGTTATTCGTTTTGGGTGGTTTAACTCTTAGCAGTCTCTACAATTGCTTCAAGTCTTAGCAGTCAGCCATGTTAGGTTGCTGGTCATGGACCTGTTATTTTTCAACTGTTATTAATAACAGCTATTACGATTCAGCTGCTTTTGTGATAACAGTTATGGAAGAAAAGTTGTTAAGCCCCTCTCTACTACAAATACTACACTATCACACACCTCGGGAGATGACAGCTTGTGCCAACTAAGTGCTTCCTGGTGGGAGATACCTGATTGGGAAAAACTCGTAATCCGACGAGGTCGGCGCCGGATCTCACCATGCACCTTGGTAAGGATCACCGTCACCTCCCGTAATAAAAACATTCACTACACTAAAAGGACTAAGGGCCGTAGCAGTTCGCGCGTTCGGAAGCATGAAATAATCAATCAACCAAAAATTAGTTATTGTTCGTGTACGTGCGTGAGTGCTCACCTGCGTGAGTCGCGCGCACGTCTTGTGCACGCGGCGGTCGCTCATGTTGAGCACGTCGGCGGTGATGTGCAGCGCCTCGCCCGGCGCCACCCCCGCGCGCTTGAGCGCCGCCGCCGCGATGACGGTGCCCCTCCGGCAGCAGAACAGGCAGCTGTTGGAGCTCCGCTGCGCGTGCGCGCCGCCCTCCGCCTGCCGGCACACGCCCCATTCAATTCAGTTCGATTTGAAATTGAATTCGATTTCAAATTCAATTCGATTTCAAATTAAATTCAATTTAGGAGTGTGGAGAAGAAGAAATTTACGATGATGCTGTGGAAACGTCTCAACCTCCAACAACGGCTGAAATGAGGCAGGCGTTAGAAATATTGTAACGCGATGTTCAGTACAGATCACTTGATTTCATGAAACACCATGAGAATGAGATTTACATTAATGAAATTTTCAGAAAAAAACAAAGAATACTTTAACAGAGTTCATTTTCATCAGAGTTTCATATTCACTTTTCATTTACATCATAGAAAATGCATCTAACATGTAATATTCATTGTGTATATGATTGCCTAAATAAATTTTATTTTCTCGGTGAAGGCACAATTGAATATATTACCAATGAATGTGATTCCCATAGTAAACTACTTGATGTAGCTTTCTTTTTCATTTGCTAATCGTCAATGAGAATATTTCACCTATTGTTATTAATCGGTAAATGTGATAATTGACCTGCGGCCCGAAATGGTAACAAGCGGCGTCAACTGTATATGAAAAAGACACGATAGGGTATGTACCTCCACTGGCAGATCTGTACCGCCCTGGAAGTTCCAAACACATGCTCCAAGTGGTACGGACAATAACCAAAACCGGTGAATCTGTTGGACTGTGTACAATATTGTACGACCAACAAATTCAAACTGATCTCTGCTCCTTAGAAAGCTGCTTGCAACCTGAGGTATAGATTCAATATTCAATTCTTTTATTCAATTCTGTTAGTTTTTCTGAAGAACTGTTGAGAAGTCTGCTGAAGTAGGGAGAATGGGAATGATTTTTGATTCGTGATTAAGTGTTCATTTCGGCGTGTCACGGATCATTCTATCGAGTCGTTACGCCCTTTCGCAAAAGAAAGAATCCCTTGGCGAATTCCTGTTTCCGACGTGGTCAGAGAATTCGTGTTAAAAACGGAAAACAAGTAGGCAAGGCCGATATTTTAGTGGTCAAATAGAATTGGGCTGTGACGGGAAAGAACGGAGGCGATGGAACGCAGAAGAGTACGACATGAGGCCCAAGTAAAATGTGCTAAAGGCATTGCTGACAGTCATGTTAAGCAAAATTCGCGCCGTAAAAACCCTCCGGATCACGGCTTACAATTAGCACATCACCGGCTGCAGATCAGTCTCCAGAACATGCAGTTTCTGACCGTCGTCTGCTAAACGAGGGAATCGAAACCGACGGCAACGCAGAAGTACTGGTTGTAACCGAGAAGTGGCGAGCACATTGGTGGATGTAGCCGAGGCCGCGTCCATCTATAAAGCTACCCGGTCGCCGACGCGTCGAGATTGCTGCAGCTCCGAGCCGCCGTATCGCCGCGACGCAAGGTTGCAAGGAACACAAGCCACCAGCCGGCGCAGAAGCCCAGCGGTGTTTACACCCCGCCAGCGGAGCCCGCCGAGGTCGTTCAACGTCTCTCCCATTGCAGAGGCGTGGGTACTCGTGCGTGGGAAGGCAGCAACGATAAAATACTTGCATAATCGATAAACGAATAACAAATGTGAGAAGAAAATTAAAGAACTTTCTGTTTTTCAAATCATTTATTGAATGAGTCAAAGCAAATTCGATGTTGAATATCATCCACAAGTCAGTGAGAATTGTAAATAGTTTAAAGGCGTAAAATAAAAATTTTGTGTAAATTTGGTAATGTTTAAAACGAATCAGGGGCCAGGTTAGCATTCGCACCAGCTGGTTAACTAGAGTAAAAATATAGAACTAATCTCAAATGAGAGTATCTATTTTTTATGATCATTAAACTTTGTACAGGCATTAAGGTGGCAGTTGAAATTTTACTCAACGCCAATTTCGAATGCGAGATTCGCGTTCAAGTAACAAATTCCAGATAGTAGAGTTCATTCTTTTTGTGCGTTTATTTCCAATTGAAGAATAAATGAATTTGTGTCTCATATCCAAAATCTTTTTCTTTGTCGTAAACTTGCCTGTATGCATTCTAACGTACAGTCCTGGTATTAGTCTACAAAGGACAATTGAATTAAATCAACTCGACAGATCTGACGGTGGATCGACAGTGAACTGTGGGACGTCGGAGGTAACGCCCACGCGGAGCGAAGCTCACTTAGGGATAACGAAGACTGATCGGAAGAGTGGCAAACGACTCGCCGCGGATTTTGATGGCGTGTTTCGTGACAATATGTACGTATGTATGTATGTGTATATATATATATATATATATATATATATATATATATATATATATATATATATATATATTGTGACATACCGATATGTCACATGAATATAAACTAACATTTATTTGAAGACAATATGGTGGAATATGCATTAAGAAGTTTAGACGATCGAAAGGTTAGCTACATCAAAATATAACGAACGCATGGATTGGCTGGGTGAGAGAAGGACGGTCAAATGTTATGAAAAAAAAAAGAAGGGAGTTTAATAGGAAGCTTCGAGGGGTGAATCATGCAAGAAGAATTCATTCTGACCGGCATCGCGTGTCTGAACGGATCGTGGGTCGTGAGAGGGAGCGAGGTAGTGCAGATAGTCAGAGTCGGGTTATCAGATTGTGAAATTTGAAGGACAGCAAATAATATTGCAGATATTGCATGTGAAAGTAATATTGATGCATAAATTGGGACTTCGTCGGGAGTGGTAATCGAGTTATAGGTTTCGGGACTATGTCATAGGACGTAATCAGGACTGATAATTTTGATAGTTTGACACCATCTTGGATAGGAGCAGAAGAGGATTTCTTGGAACTTTGGACTACGGCAAGCTCGCAAGATATTTCGACTGAGAAGTCTTCGAGGGACATCAACGAAGAATAGATAAGTTAACCGCGGTATAAAATTCTAAATTCAAAGATATCTTGATCAAAGGCCTAACATTAAAATCATGTATTAAATTCACTATATTGTTTGCAAAAAGGTAACAATAAACTTTGTTAAATTTTGTTCTTTAGAAAAGAAAGTGATCTTTCATTTAGTCAATCCAAACAGTAATGAACTAGGAATTAGAATCATTCTAATTTCAGATTCCCAGCAGCGCTGTATAGTCTGCGGATCCTATAATCCATTATAAAGGTAATAAGGATTATATATATCGTGACCCATTGACCCAGCAAGCCGGACGCTAAGATCTTTGCGAGATATTAAAGTAGAGAGAAAATTTGTATATCTCAAAATGGCGCGCCAACGTGATGCATAATTTGTTATAATTTATAACAATTGGTGACACGGATAAAATTAGTCTTATAAATTATAATAAAGTGATCCAAAGGGAATCTGAAATTTATGGATTGACATTTGAAATTAATTGTTAATTATAAGAAAGAGCCAAGACCATTTCATTGGTGTGATTTTAAAATAATTTAACAGAGAGATTTTAATTTGTATTAGAATTCAAAATGGATACTAGGAGCAAAAAATTGCGTATGGAGAATGTTAATGTAGATGATATGGCGTCTGCTAATACTAATCCCGAGGGAGAAATCTCGCGTGAAATTATTGAGATTGAACCACAAGAAAAGGAAATAATGGCTGCACCGTTAGGAAATATGGACCCTAATAATTTAATTCTTAAAATGTTAGCAGAAATGAACGCAAAACTTGAGCATAATAATACTAAATTAGAGGGAATTACTTCAGATATGAATACTAAATTAGAGGGAATTACTTCAGATATGAATACTAAATTAGAGGGAATTACTTCAGATATGAATACTAAATTAGAGGGAATTACTTCAGATATTAATACTAAATTAGAAAAAAATAACGCTAAATTGGAAGGAATGACATCGAAAATGTCATTAGAATTGAAGAATTTTCGTCAGGAAATACACGAGGAAATAGTGCAATTACGGGTGGATACATCGGCTGAATTCAATATTATTCATTGTAAAATTGAGTCTTTTAATAATCAAGTCGACCAAATGCAGAGGGAATTAAAAGAATCTGGCGACAAAATTAATTCCAAAGTTAATAATTTACAGGAGAGCGTTGTGACATTGGGACAATTACATGACCAACAATGCGAAAAGTTGACAATCGTCGAATCGCGTGTAGATAACTTAAACGCAATGTCGCTTCAACATGGCGAAAAAATTGAAAACATAGAATCTAAATTAGTTAATTCGGATAGTAAATTAGAAAAACGAATACAGGAGGGACTTAGAAACATTAAAATGGTGCAAGAATCTGAATCTGGGAAATACATGTCGGACATTAAGGACAAGATTGAACAGTTAGAAAACGAATTCATACGTTCGCAGGGAAATATAGCAATGAATGCATCGGCGCTTGTAATACCAAGCCACCTAAAATTTCATGGTGATATGAAAGAACAACCGTGGTCGTTTATTTCAAAATTAGAGAATTATTTTATGATAAATAATATCCCCGAAAGATTAAAATTGCATATAGTAGAACAAGCCATGTCGTCCAAGGCACATCATTGGTTGACCTCTTTAGTACCGGAACCGACTAATTATAAGGAATGGAAGGATAAATTCTTAAAAAGATATTGGAACGAAAGCCACAAGTTTGATCTAAAATACAAATTAATGAGTGAAAGGTATAAGAAGGGTGGAGCCGAGAATATGTGTGACTTCGCAACACGTAAAATAGCAGCATTCAAGGCATGCGAAGACAGAATGGATAGCAATGAATTAATTAGAATTATTATTCGTCAGTTGCCTGTAAATATCAAAAATTTATTGTGGAACTCCATGCCTATTGATTCTGAGGATCTGGTCGAACGTTTAAGTCGATTCGACCAGACATTGAATAGTGATTATGATCGTAGTAACGGGTATCAATATAATGAAAGCAGGAACGAGAATAACAATGGAACGGGAAAAACAATGAATAATTACAACCGCCAAGGAAATTATAGCTCAGAAAGAAAGGATGACAGGGGAAATAGTACTAAAATGGAAAATAAAAAGACAGGAAACGGGTATCCGCGGAGGTTCAAAGAGGACAATAAACGGGAACATGTGGAAATTAATGCGATTGAACAGGAAAACTCCCAGTGTTCGAAGTAAATGGGCGGGATACTTCGAACGATGATAATGAGGGCGTGATGGTTCTTAAGGAGTTGAATAGCATTGAAGTATCGGCGGAAGATTTATTAAGGGAAGATACGGACGAACGGGCGGAGAATAGCACGTGTTTAATTTTGAAGGGGATATTTCGGAATATACCTGTAGACATTTTAATTGACACAGGTGCTAATGTTTGTGCAGTGTCGGAAAAATTATATGAGCAGTTAAAGAAAAAGGGAAATAAAATTGAGGAGCTACCCACTAGGAGTTTGGATATTCGGACAGCTAATGGAAGGCGCATCGAAACGAGAAGTCGGCAAATTTGGGTGGAAGTGGAAGTCAAGGGATGACAATTCAGTTTCCGGCAATTGTAGTGAAGAATTTGATTCGTCCGATTATTTTGGGGATTGATGGCCTAAAAATGTATGACGCCAAGGTCGACATAGGTAACAGGAGTATATTGTTACGAGGTGACAAAGGGCAACAACATTGTTTAGGGATCAAAGACCAGGAGAGCGAAGATATGTGTATTTGCGATATTGCGGAACAAATTGAAGAGACCAGGGACCAGATCCACGCGGCAGCAGAGGGCGCGGTCGACGAAAACGGAATAGATGCTAGTGAAGCAATTGAAATGTTAGTCAATGAATATAAAGATATTTTGGAAGTTCAAGGGAGCCGGTAAAGGGATATCAATTTAAAATTGAATTGATGGATGAGGAACCTTTTAATCTGAAACAATATCCAATCCCCCATGTATATAAAAGCGAAGTACGTAAACAAATAAACACGATGCTTGAGGATGGTATAATAAAAAAATCGATGACACCGTATGTAAGCCCAATAGTGATAGTTCGTAAGAAAGACAATAAGATCAGATTTTGTGTGGATGCTAGGAAACTCAATAGCAAGACCATCGCTCGTCATGAAAAACCGCCGAAATTAGATGAAATGATGTGGAAGGTAAAAGGAGCTCGGATATTCACGGGACTGGATTTTACTGCGTCGTACTGGCAAATTGGACTACACCCAGAATCGCAAAAATTTGTCAGTTTTTCATTTGAAGGCAATACGTATAGTTTTCAGAGGATGGCCTTTGGATTAAAGAATAGTGGCGCAGCTTTAATCAGTTATTTGGACGATGTAATACCGGATGAGCTAAAGGAAACTACTCTCATGTACGTCGACGATATTGTGTTATTCTCTACCAATATGTTTGAACATTTAAAGAAGTTGAAAAAACTATTCGAAATCTTTCGGAAGTATAATTTAAAATTAAATATTGGAAAATGCCAATTCGGGAGGAGGAATATAAAATTTATGGGGCACGTCATATCGGATCAAGGAATGTCGATGCAAGATAAAAAGAAAGAATTGATTAAGAATTTTCCACGACCTCGGAATGTAAGGGAAGTTAGAAGATTGATTGGGGTGTGCAATTATTATTCCCGGTTCTGCAAAGGTTATTCAGAAATTATACACCCAATAATAGAATTGCTAAAGAAGGGGAGGAAATGGGCGTGGGATACAAAATGTCAAGAGGCGTTTAAAAAATTAAAAGAACTATTTGAGAAGACATTTTTGATCAGTTATCCAGATTTCGACAAAAGAATGTATCTACAAGTGGATAGTAGTGGATTTGCCATGGGAGCTGTGTTGTTCCAATACGACGAAAAGAATAAGCAGAGAATAATCGCCCTAGAAAGTCGTGTTTTGACCCTTGGCGAACGACTTTTTACTACCAGTGAACGGGAAGCTTTAGGAATTGTGTGGGCTACGCAGAAATTACGGGCTATATTAATTGGACGACCATTTACCGTCATTACGGACCACAAGGCCCTAATTTTCTTAATGAGAAGTCATTTGAATAACGATAGATTGTTGAGATGGTCACTATGGCTTCAACAATTTGATTTTAACATCCAATATTGTGAAGGCCGTGATAACGTTTTGCCCGATTATTTATCGAGAATCAGGATAAAGGAAAAGGAAGGTAGTGTGGAACCCGATATTAATGCTATCCAGTTAACGGAAATACGACCGAAATGGACGAAGGAGGAATTAGCGAAAATTCAAAGAGAGGATCCTGTGGGGAGGCAAATAATTGAGCATTTTTCGGCGGAAGATAACGACCGACGGCAGGATGATCCGAAATTTTCAATGTGGAAGATGTACGAGGGGGTATTATTACATCGGATTAGGAAACGAGGGACGCAGTATCAAATTTGGATACCAGAAGCGCATAGGCGAGAACTGATTCTATCTACGCATCAACATTTCGGCCACTTTGGATGTAACAAAATCGAAGTAATACTAAGATCAAAATGCTATTGGAAAGGCATGGGGCGACAAATCCGTAAGCAAATCAGTAAGTGTGACGTCTGTCAGAAAACCAAACAGCCCAATAAAAGGTATGAGGGGAGCAGCAAAGCGATAATACCTACGTCAACTAAGGAAATATACGCTGTGGATCTTTATGGACCAATGCCGAAATCCAAATTTGGGAATCAATATTTGTTAGTAATAATGGATGTTTTTTCTAAAATCACAAAATTATACCCATTAGAAAGGCGAATGCACAGAGTTGCATTACGCAATGCCACAAATTTTTTGAAGAATTCGGTATACCTAAAAAAATTATTAGTGATCTGGGGACGCAATTTACTAGTGGAAAATGGGAACAAGACATGGGAAGAATTGGTATCCAAATATGTTACACGACGGTACGGAATCCTCAAGCTAACCCCAGCGAAAGAATTATGAAGGAGATTTCGCGTTTATTTGGAGTCTACATTTCGGAAAGCCATAACCGATGGATGGAGGCCGTTCCAGTATTGAACTACGTTTTGAATAATGTTCCGCATGGGAGCACGCGAAGCACGCCTATAGAGGTCCACATGGGTAGGAAAGAAAAAATGATCCGTTTCGAAGGATTAGGATACCACCAGATATAAGTGGGATCCCAGATGATGTGAGAGATACGCGAATAATTTATGACAATTTGAGGGAGGCAGCAGCCAAAAGAAAGCTAAAACAGAAGCAATGCTTTCGAGGCGAGTATAAGGAGGGTGATGAAGTGTTAATTAGAGTACCTCCAGTGTCGTCAGCGGATAAGAAGCTATTTTATAAATTTTTCCCGTTGTATAAAGGTCCGTACCGAATTTGTAAAGTATTAAGCAAGAATGCTGCGATTTTGAATGATGAAAACGGACGACAAATGGGAATATATAACTACAGGAACATGAAGCCGTATATGAGGGACGACACGCATGATTAAATATTCTGGTCATGACAGAGATTTGTAAATAGTTGTAAATATTAGGAGTAATAGTTTTTCTTTTGTTATTGTTTTGTTGTTACGTGTATTTTGTCAGTTTGTGTAGGGAGTTTAATTTAATGTGTATGTGTATTCAATGAAGTTAATG
>BLKR01010441.1:0-56053 GCA_011170035.1 Teleogryllus occipitalis | reverse complement strand
CACTACTTCAGTACAACCGAGCAAAACCGACTGTCCGAATGTTCTCTACAAAATACACCACAAAAGCGAATACATGCTAACTGTCAACACCACAATGCATTTATTACACTGAAACAAAACCTTGACGAATTGTAAACAAATCTCAACAATCAAAACAAAACATTAAGCAGCGTCACCATGAACCAGCGTGGACTCACATCTATCGACCCATATATATATATATATATATATATATATATATATATATATATATATATATATATATATATACACATATGCCACCCTTTGGAAGAAAACAATTGACTATTGATAAGCGTACTATTAAGAACGATTTAATGAATTAATTTACACCGTAAATGTTGGTGAATCAACACAAGCAATTTCTGATAACACATCTAGGGATCACATTCTTTCATTTAAAGGAAAAAATTCTACAATCGGTTCCGTAGAAGCTCTAAACGAAGCCATGGCAGAATAACTTATTTTTTAAATATATAGATTATTATTATTATTATTATTATTATTATTATTATTATTATTATTATTATTATTGCTGTTGTTGTTGTTGGTGGTGGTAGTGGTGGAGGTGGCAGCGTCATCATTAATATTATAAATAACAATTATTTGTTTCATCACAGTGTTACAGTTGTAAGTTCAACAAATGATTCAGGATACGCTTACCGCTTCGCAATAGTTGCGACCCCGTAACTTCGTAACATGACGTTGTTATAAATGTTTGAACTGATTAAATATTTCTCTGTTACGACCAGTAATCAAACCTGGATCTCCCGATAGAACAATTGGGTAATATATAGCGAGAGATCCATGATCGAGTTCCGACCGAGACTGTCAACTCTTTGAACTCTGAATTTTAAACACGAACTCTCTTCTTGTTCTTCTTCATTTGCATATCTGAAAATTTATTTATATCGCTCCCTAGAATAAAGTGTTTCTAACAGTGACGAATGAAGTAACAGTGACGACGAAGTAATTCAGAGTGTATAAGAAATATTTTATAATTTTGGTAATCCTCTAAAATGTTAAAAAAGGTTTTTAAAGTTTTAAAACTGGTGTGAAAAAAATTGCTCTGTTTTGCTACCGAGAGCCAGTCAGTAGAGATTTTGTGCACCCTTGAGCGTTAAAGCACATTATTGATCTTCTGCGAATGCGCAGTTCTGAGTTTCGCATCACTTTTGAGCATCTGCGCAAGAGCAGAAGATCAATAGTCGGTCCAGTAAGGCAGACACAAACTGTCTAGTCTTCCACATCCGTAAGCGCTACGAAGTGCATTTGGGTGAGAAGTTCCAAGCAGTTCTTAATGCTGTCCAGAGAATTCGCTAGCGCAGGAGGGAAGGCACCGCATGCCAGCCGCGATAAACCTAGAGCTCCACATGTTTCAAGGGCGGGGAGAGGGGAGGATACGCGTCTGGACGATCGGTAGGCACCACAAAATATTGCGGTGAGCAGCCCTTCTCTGGTCACGCTTCTCTCAAGTTTTTGTGAAAATGCGTTTTAATGATCCATAAGTTAGTATTTTGTGTAATATTCTGATAAAACAATTAATGACGAAATATCATAGTATTAGGATTTCAGAAAAGCTCAAAATAAAAGACAACGGTAGAGGTAGCTTCCATAAAGTGCTGTGTACTTAAAAAATGTTCAGGATTCGCCTCTGGTTTCTATGTTTGTTTCATTCCTATGTAATTCGCTTTGAGGTGGTCAGTGTGTAAGGCGCGCGTGTGCTGTGTGTCTGCAGGACGAACGGGACCGCCGGGCCGGGCGCGGGCGCGGGCGCCGGCGAGGAGCCCGAGCCGCTGTCGGAGGACGCGTGGGCGCGCGTGTACGAGGAGGCGAAGCCGCAGCCCATGGAGGCGGTGGCGGTGCGCCTGGAGGTGGAGGAGGACGACGAGGAGGAAGCGCCGGCGTCGGCGGCCACGACGGAGGTGGTGGACGACGACGAGGAGGACGAGGACGACGACGACATCGAGGAGATCATGGAGCACCACCCGCCCGAGGAGGAGCTGCGCGAGGTGTTCCGGCCCGAGGCGAGCGAGGCGCGCGCCGACTCGGCGGGGTCGGACGGCTCGTACTCCTCCATGATCACGCTGGTCGAGCCCGACTCGGTCTCCCGCAGCGAACGCCGCCCCCGCGCCGCCGCCGCCGCCCCCGCCATCACCAACGGGGGCGGGGCTGTTGGAGGAGGCGGCGTTGGCGGCGGCGGCTCCAAGCGGAACGCCCAGGCCGCGGCGGCGGCGGAGGAGAGCCGCCGCCAACGAGACACCACCCGGGACTTTTTTCTGTACCTGGCGGACACCGTCAAGACGTTCCCGCCCTACCTGCAAGCGCAGGTGAAGGGGAAGTGCTTCGATGCGGTGAATACGGCGGAGCTGTCTTACATGTCGCGCATGGGTAACGCCACCCCCAAACGCTGACGGCGTGCGCGTCGTCGGTCATCGGTGATGGCGTCGACGACGACGGGGGTTTAGGTGGCGTAGGCGACGGCAACGCGGCAGATGTGTTGCTGTGGCGGATGAGGAGGAGCAAGTGGGGGAGGGAGAAATCTGCACAGGCAGTGGTGGTGGAGGAGAACCGACGCCAACGGGACCCAATCTGGGACTTGTTTCTGTACCTGGCGCACTCCGACAAGGCCTTCCCGCCGTACCTGCACGTGCAAGTGAAGAGAAAGTGTTCCGATGCCGTGTATTCCACTGAACTGACTTACTTCTTGCACATGACGACGTACGTGATGGCGTCAGAGATGGGGGCAACGAGGTTTGATGTTAACAGTGGCGGTGACGACGTTGGTGACTGCGGGGGTTGAAATCGCGTGGAAATCTTTGAAAGAGTCACAGAGGGTTTGGTAATACGGAATTCAACAAGGTTCAACGTGAAGGTCACCGTACTTCCCGAGTTCACGTACGTGAATCGTAAGGCAGAATGGCCACGCGTTTCCACAAAAACGCGTCAGAAATATTGCGCGAAAAGCCGGGCGTGCGATTTACCCGACTGAGCCGGCCCTGCTGTGTTGGATGATTGCGTAGTCACCGGTCTCAATCAAGGTTTGCTTCTTCTGTAAATCCCGACCACGGCATTTTTGTTTTATTAATATTGTTATTTATGTCCCGAAAAGCAATTGATTAAGTTTTTCAGAACATTGTTTCATTAATTTTATTTTTAATGTTTTTAATGTACGATATATTATTTTTATAGTTATATGGAAATGAATTGTTCAATTACTTTGAAGATGAGCTGAAAATATACAAAAAAAATCTCGCAGCCTGGATGTCAACGGTAAACGTCAGCCCTGGAGTCTGGTTTGCTATTATTGCGCCACCAAGTAACCTGACAAAACCTACAGAGTCAAATCAATTGTTCGGCCGGCCGTTCGCGCGAGATTTTTTCACAATTTTTCCCGAATTTGTGATCATGTCCTACGAACACGCGCACGTGAACTCTACAAAACGAACCTTCTTCTAACCGATTTTGGTTTAATATCACATTTCTCAACACTGCATGCCTTGCTGAGAGTGAAAGACTCTGTCGTGATGGAAGAACCAACACCGGTACATCTACCCTTGCACCCGGCGAGCACCGTAAAGATGTTCTCACCGTACCTGCAGGCCCAACCCCAACTGTATCTACCTCGCGTTCTCCTCAGTGGAACTGTTGAACACGTCGCGTCGAGACACATCCGAACGCTGCTGACGTCCCAGCTAGCGACATTTGCAATGGAGTCGGATGGTAGCGGCAGTGCTGGTGGTAGTGGCTACCGAGAAGAATAGTGATGTGATCCCCCATGTGCAACGCAAGTGAAAGACGTGTAGCAAGTAAAACTATGGAAGACAACCCACGTTAGCGGCATATCACCCAGAACGTCTTCTCCCCCTGGCAGACAGCTTCAGTGATTCTGCTCTTATATTTAGGATCAAGGGAAATAGTGCTGCAATCCCATTACTAGCGTCAGGAGCAGTAGTGGTAGGAATGATAGGGGTGCCGGGGGGAGGCGGGGGCAAGGACATTGGGGATGAGCAGAGGTCTACATGTCTTGGCCGCGCCAGCGGTGACTTCGGGAGTAGCAGCAGCAGGAAAGGCTGCGGCGTTAGGAGGGGCAAAAGAAACCTACCTCCCGTGGAAGAGATCAAAAACGAGATATTTCCGCCATTCCTGCTGACACCTGAAAGGGAAGTTTGGGTTTCTGAAAACACCATGGATCTGTCATAGGGTACAAACTGAAAGGACGCGGCGCGACGAGATTAAAATCATTCGTAGCTGTACTTTCCTAGATATTTCTTCGGTACTGGCAGCTTTCGAGTCCATGATGGTCTGTTGCCGAAACTCTTAAGCTCTCGCATAGCTGGACGAGTTTCGTGTCCTGAGATACCGGTATCGAAAATTATCATCATTTACGGTCTATTACTCCGGTTATAGTGAACTTGGATGTAGTGAACCCTCGGTTATAGTGAACATAAGTCACTGGTCCCGTTTCATTTACATTACAAATAAGCATAAGAAGATTAGGTTATAGTGAACCTGAACATCGACTGTAGTGAACTTAGGAAATAATTCCTAGAAAACACGAACTCTGGAGAAGGATCTAGAGAAATTAATAATGAAAAATATACGAAGCAAATAATTGAAAATCATTAATTCTTTAAGGACAAATAAAAATATTGAAAGTTTCATTTGTTCGTCCTGTCAATGAATTTGGCTGTATCTTTATATGAATAAAATCAATCATTGTGGAGAATATCTATTTAATTTTGACATCATCTGATATAGTGAACCTCTGATACAGTGAACCGAACATGATAGTCCCTAGAAGTTCACTACAACCGGAGTCGTCTGTACTGTTTCATTTGAGTCCAAAACATCGCGTACGCTACCGAATCGTACCTTTGTTCGCCCACGTAGGGATGTTTATATTCCGTCTGCGACGCAGGTCGGCCCGGGGGGTGGGGGTGAAAACTGATTTCCAATTGGCCCAACCCTTTCCGTCGTCGTAGAAACGTAGAGTTGTCTCCCAACTTCTAATCCCAAAGTTCCATTTTCCGCAACAACACGCGGTGCGAAGTGACGTTGCAGCTTCTTGAACTTGGCGCCTCGCGGCCTGTCAGTTTGTACCCATATGCGTACGACAAACGCCACTTCCAAACGTCGTTAAGAATTTCATCAGGTCACCATGGGATGGTGTCTGTGTGTGATATGCCTCATTTCGAAGAAAACTGGTTGCCTACGTAAGCTAAGCTCGCACCCAGGCGTTGTTTCATTATGATGTCTTCTACATTATCTGTAAAAGTTGGGCTTGTCAGACAGGACTAACGGATCGGGTAAGACAGAATGAAGTTTGTGAGTCGAAAGTGAGGTTATTGTGTTCATTTTACTCTTATTAAGCAGAGAATCTGAGTTTCTCCTCTCACTTATTTGTGACAATGTGATTGTTATTGCATGGACAAAGTGCATGTTCATAAATATCAACTGTTTTGAAACTGTCATGAGCTTTATGGAGGGTTTGTTTTGTACAAATACAATTTTTTTTAGGTTCAATTGGATTGAAGAACCTCCTAAAGTTGTCAGCTGTCTCCTAATGCTATGTATAAAGATTCTAGTGATTTACACCAGTTGTTTTTACCTTTCGTATCACCCACTGTAGGGGAAGGAATTTTCATGAAAGATTCAGTGTCTTGTGGGAAGAATGTTTCCTCTTAATCTCTCAATCAGGCTGCCTGGGTGGCAGTATGTGATATTGTGTCTTCCTTCAAAATCTCACTACAGTTGGCGTTCAGGTAAAATGGCAAGTGACCATGTAAGCAAAGTACAATGTTATTATTATAACAAGTATCTGTGCGGGTGCATGTATGTATGCGCGTGCATGCATGTGTGTGTGAGAGAGAGTTTGTGAGTGTGCATGTGTTAAATTGATTCATTGTTAAAACACAGCTTTCAGGTGTTATTATACAGTCTCACAACTATACCAAATACTTTGTAAGATTATGCCTGCCATAAATGTGGTAAAATCATCCCATAATAAAATCTGTAGTGAAAATCGTCCCAGTTTGGATTGTTTGGGAATGAAGAAATTGGCTTGGACACAATGCACTGTAAATTCAAATGCTATGTGATTATTTCATTAATATTTATTTTTGTGTCTATAAAATTAATATACTGATAATGTTTAACAGCATTATTAAACTAGCAAATCATATAAATTGAGTTTGTTTCAATTATTCATTTTACAAGGAAAAAAATAATTTTTGGCTGATATAACATTTCTGATTCACCATAATAAATAGATTCTTATGTGCAATAACCATGTTGGAAATGAAATAAACAGCCATTTACTGAAAAACTGATATTAGATAATATTTTAAGAACTATTTGTATCTTACTTCTGACCAACTAATTACAATTCATTTTCTATATTGGTCGTGTTCTGTATTAATTTTAATGCCATACAAAGAGGTAAACAACTGAAGGTGCCAATTCTTTAGAATTTCATAGTGAATGCACTTTGAATGTGCTCCTCAGTTTTCTCCGCTATCTTATGAGAAGGAACCTAGAAAATGTGGGTGCTACTAGTCGGTTAAGCTTGAAGGGAAAAATGTATAATGTAGAACTATGTAGAAGTTACCTAGGTAAAAATCAAGAGATATTAATGTTTTGATTAGTAATTTTATGGAAAGTCTTTTATTGAGTTAATTTTAACTTGAATTTTTTTATATTTACACACATATCTAATCATAATTAAAATATCATTTAAAAATATCTTAATTTTAATTGATTTGAAAGAATTTTTAATCTTTTTTATAAGAACTTCTGCTTGGTAAGGATTGTTTGTAACTATATTGCACGTCCATGTTGCTCATACAAACTGCATTGCCCTCTTGAAATTATGGAAACTTGAGTTGCAGTCATAAAGTAAAATAATCCGATCTTGAAAGAAATGCAGTTTGAAACAAACTGACAGGAGTAACAGGCATTTTGGGATTCGTCGGTCGCCTTCAGACATGCGTCTAAACGTATCTGAGAATCCATTTCCGAATATTTTCAAAGGTTAACGCACCTTAAATTACACCCAACCGTATACGGGTTGTGAGGTACAGTTACAATCAGGTGCAATAACCGCGCCATGCATCGCTTGATCGCGCATTGTGGATACGCCATGTTGGCACCACAACGTCCATCAGTTGGTAGCTTCGTGAGGAGGGCGTGCCAAAAATATGTTCTAGCAAATATATGCGACAGTTGCAACCATTAGGGGAAGGATACCAGTAATGACCAGAGTGTCATTAGTTCAAACTTGTAATTTATGGAGCTTATCCTCTCTAGTGGTGAGGGTTAGAACGAAGATAATTTATTTTCCTTAGTTTATAGTTCCAAAAGCTGAAAACATTATTATGGGCATTGCAATAATGAAAGTTCCTTTTTTAAATTTCGAATAGGAATATCTTGTGTATGAGTCATCCCTATAGAGTAATCTGGAGAAAATTGCCGATCAATACCCTGTACACAGGCCATATGTTAAGAGAGAAGAGAACGGTTTTGTAATTTTTTTTCGTTCAAAAAGGTGCGTCTGGCAAGGTAGTATTTTTTGACAATTCTGATCAAATTTGGCCACAGTAGTCAGCGTCATATATCCTTCTGATCACTCTTCAAATCTCGCGGTATCTTTGAGGAATATAACCTTTCTTAAAAAATTGATTGTCCTGAAGGGTAAATATGATTACACCGGAATCTTCTTATTCAGACAGATGATCTAAAAGACTGAACTATCGATTCAAAATTGGATTCGTGACAATTTAACGATCTTACAGCAATCAGCATTCGATTCAATTGGCATGAAATCAGAAGATAAACCAAAGGGTAAAAGATAACAATTGAATAAGACAGGGGTGTCTTAAGTAATAGTTTAACCAAGATGTAACAGTGCTCATTCATCACATATTAATATTGAAAATGACACGAAGTGTAAATACAATATTTGATTCATCAACAAGGTAATACTATTATATATCAAACAAATATGCGACTGTTACGTAGGTGAACATTACTCTTGCGTAAAAAATTCATCTTAAAGTAGACTATTGCAAGCCATTCAGCAAACAAAATTGATATGTATTTTATCTTTTTTGTTTTTTCTAGAGGTTGGCAACCCCTTTACGAAGTAGTTTTACTACAGTTGTGTAATATTTTTAATACAATACTTATATACTTTGTGTGGATCCCCTGATTTAGAAAATTCTTTGAACACTCATTAGTAATTTAAAGCTGTCTACAATTATCTACTTTTGTATGTTCAGAATTCATGTATCAGAGTTAGAACGTGCTGTCGTTTTGTAATGTTCGTTTGTGGTATATGGCATTGTTTTCTGCCTCCCAAGAAACGCGAGAAAAATTGTCTTCAAGGATTATCATGGTCATTAGCCAGCTTAACGTACGCCAACTAGTAGTCGCCACGGCTTTATGCAATTTGTGAGTGCTGTTCTGCGATCTCTTGTTGTTGTGTTGCCTGAAAGGAGCAGTTGGGAACGCACGCTGCAAAGAATAGTTTTTAAGCACTAGACTGACTTTTATTCCATTTTGTATATTCAAAGATAACAATGTTATTTTATTGATAAAAAATAAAAACTTATTGTCTAAAATATTGTCTAATTAATGCTACACGATATATAGTTCAGCACCTTGTGTTTGTGGAGCAAAGCTCTGTATATGTCGTGGTGCAAAAGGAACATTCAAGTCTTAACATCTTCTCCGACACTTCATTTGCACTTCACTTCTTTCCCAAGTTGTTTAGAAACTTGTTCACAGCTGTGAGTGTGGAGATGGGTATCTGCAACAGAAAATGAGCGGTTGTAGATGCTGGAGGGTGCAAAGCAAATTCTCGCTGTTGCAAACGGATGAGACGAATCTTTCATTAAAAATCAAATGCTGTTGCGAGGCAAATTCTGACCATAGCAGAGCTTCTTCCCTGCAACTTCACCAGCTTCTGTTGTTGGAAGATATTATCTATAACCATAGCTTTGGCGCAGATCCGGTAATCGCACTTTTGGAAAATATATTGCTTCATAAAATTGTAGAGTTGAAAAACGCGTGCCACTACTTCGTGAATTTCCATCTATCATGTTAAAGAAAATGTCAATTTTAAATTGCGTTTTTTGCGAAAGCTAAGCTTCAAAGCCCGTTTACCGTTTTAGAGTTCGAACTCTTGTTTTACCTCAGGTATACATTGGAAACTTTCACATTTGAAAACAGTAAATTTTGCAATATTTGATAAATTTGCCAGATGTGTTACTTAAGAGATAATACATTATTTTATTAACATCAAAGGAAAAAAAATCGATATAAAAATGTCATCAAATAATTTTTTTTTCAATTAAATTAATACGAGATGCCGTTTTATTCTTTAAATATTGTTTATAGTGTTTATATTTTTCGTTGTCGCCAGTAAATTAGCTTAATACTCTTGGTTGTTTTTTAGAGAAAGGCGAACATTTGTAAATTCCCAAAGGATTAGTGATACTACCACATTTCACGCTTGCTGGGGTAAACATTTGTACCCGACTCATTAAGAAAATACATTTCAGTTTCAGTTTACATTAAACAAGGAGCTTATGCCATAACGTGCGAGAGTATTTTCTTTGCTATTTGTTGAAACTATTCGGATAACAGCGCTACTTCTTCCCGTTAACAAAAGTCATTAATCTCTATTTCCCCGGCAAGCTGGATAAAATTTATCTGATCGCCTGATTAAATTTTTTAAAAATTTATTATCATTGCGTTCGACTTTCTTCTTTCTGGAAATTTGACGGATAAAATGTTACACACAATGGATTTCTTTGGCCACCCACAGACAAATACTGGTCTCGGTATAACTCCCCCGCCCCCAAACTAGTTTTAAAATTTCATATTTACATAACTTGACTATGAGTGGATTGCATTTATTGTACAGAAGTAGTGTCTGCCTTGCGCATATCACGCACTTGCCTTTACCAGCGGGAATTAACCCCGGAATGGGCACCCAGGCGCTAGCCTCTTATCGTCACCCCCCCCCCCCCGCAGACGCGCGAGTACACACCTTTGAGCTGGTATCTGGGTCCCACCAAAACGCAGTTGACCCTCGTGGTAACCTCCCCATAGGTCCCCCTCCTGGGTCGGGCTGCCCTGCCAGCGCAGAGCTCCTAGCTATCCAGGCTAGTACCGAAGACAAAACAATGCGCCAGAAACAAATTCCCTCCTCTTTACCCAGAGTATCGGGCCTCTGCCAAGACGAAATCGAGAGCCCAACAAGGGGCCACCCGAGCTAAGGTCTGGGTGACTCGGAGCCCCCATCCCGTCTCCCTACTACCTATACCTTTAGGCTATCGACGTGGGTACCGCTGGAACCTGGGCAACCTGACGGGTAGTTTCAGTTTTCCCGCCGGACTTTTATATGGGGGATCCAGAGTACTCCGAAAAGCATCCTTCACCCAATCTTGCCCTAAGGCCATAGACACAACTGGTGGGTAGCCGGGCGAACCCGACTACCAGGAGCGTAGCATCGCTTTCTCACTGCCTGCACGCCAGGCTAACGAAGTGAGCGACGCCGCGAGACTCAGGGTCCGGGTGGTCGCCTACGACACTCCACCAGAGGCCACGACAACCTACGTCATCGTGATTCCCCCCTGCGGGGATTGTACAGAAGTAGTAGTAGTAACCCCTTGTGGCCTACAACTCCACAACAATTTTCTTCATCAGGAGAACAAGTCCCCGGGGTAGGCACCTACGTCTCTATGGGCTTTATCCGCACCCCCCGCCGACGCGTTAACGCCAACAGACTGAAACAGAAGTGGAGGGAGGGTGTTTTTGTGGAAAAATAAAGTGTGTGCATACTCACGTTGAAAACATTGTCGTAATTCTTGTTGCCTCCTCCCGCCGCACCTCCCGCAGAGGCCGACGCCCCGGCGGTCGCCCCTGCTCCCGCCGACGCCCCCGCGTCGTGGGCGCCGCCCGCGCCGGCCCCCGCCCGGGCGTTGAGCCCCGCACCGGCGCTGAAGCCCCCGAAGCTCGCTCCGGCTCCCAGGCCGCTCACGCTCGCCCCGGCGCCCAGCCCCCCGACGCTCGCTCCAGCCCCCGCGCCGCCGGCGCCCACTCCGGCCCCAGCTCCGGCTCCGGCTCCGGCTCCTGCTCCCACGCCTGCACCTGCGGGCACACGACAGCCAGGATAGAACACGAAACAAGGAGAAGGGCTGCGTGTTGCACTTTCCCAGCACGATAGCTGTAAGTACTGGGGGCAATTTCTCGGCAGCCTTCCTCGGGGCAATTTCAATTGTTTTATCAAACAATTGTCACAAAATGTTGTCTCTCGTCATTTTCTAAAGATGTTTAAATTTTTTTCTTTTGCTTCTTTTCTTATGAAATTTTTATTACAAAACGTTTGTTAAAAAGAACAAATTTTTGATTACAAATGTTAGAGAGAACTTAAAAATCCTGTAAGAAAAGAAGCAAAAGAAGAAAAATTTAATTGCCTTTAGAAAATGGCCAAAGACAATATATAGTTCAAATAAATTACAAGACATATAAAATAATGTCACAAAAATCCACGACGTATTCCTTATGTCTATATGATTTAGGTGTTTGTCAAATAAGTCACAAAAACTGCCATCCTCACGAATTTCATTTGTCCATTAGCTTCGTCACAACAATTCGCCTTCCTCACTTATTCCATTTGTCCGTATGCCTTAGGTGTTTTCAAAATAATTGTCAGAAAAATCTGGCATCTCCGTGCATCCCATTTGTCTTAGGAATTGGTCAAAATAATTATCACAAAGATCTGGCATTCCCACTTATTCCAATTGTCCACGTGCTTCAAGTGATTGTCAAAAAAGGCACAGAAAACAGCCATTCCCATGTATTCCCTTGTCCATTAGGCATTTGTAAAATCAGTTGTCACAAAATCTGGCATCCTCACTCATTCCACATGCGTAAGTGTTTGCCAAAACAATAGTCACAAATGTCTGGCATTCTCACACATTCCATTGGTCCATATCTTTAGGTTCTTGTCAAAAACTTGTCACAAAAATCAGGCATACCCATTTATTCCATTTATCCACATGCTTTCGGTGTTTATCAAAACAATTGTCAGATAAATCTGTCATCCGCACTTATTCCATTGGTCCACATGCTTTAGATGTTTATCAAAACAATTGTCAGAGAAATCGGTCATCCGCACTTATTCCATTGGTCCACATGCTTTAGGCGTTAGTCCCCACCTGCGCTGGCCAGGGCGTCGGCTGGCGGCGGCGAGGCGGGCACGCTGACGGTCTTGTAGACGTATCCGCCGCCGCGGCGCCGCGGACCCTTCACTTTGGTGTAGACGACGGTGTCGCCGTCGGCGTGGGCGCCGGCGTCCACTCCGGCCACGGCGCCCGCCCGCACGCGCGTCCTGCGCACCGCCGGCCCGCCTGCGCAACACACAGGACGACGCGCGCGCGCGCGGGTCACAGCCAGTTCAAGGAGAAAGACATTCATTCCGCCCACAAAAGAGGGAGAAACAACGTTAGCACTCTCAGACAAGTCCACGGGCTCGTACCAGCTTGAGTGGCTCTGGGCAGCGACCCTCTGGGCACCGACGCGTCGGTGGCAGGATTTTCGGCACTAGCTATGTAGCTGGGTCGGGGGAATTCAACCTCTGTCTGGAGGAGAATTCTAACCGCCGGCTGCTCTGATCGATAGTTTTCCTTGGCTTATCCGATCAACACCAGGCGAATGCCGGAGCATTACTCTAACAAACGCCACGGACCGCGCGCGATCTTTCCTTCCTCTTCCTTGTCCTTATCCTCTCCCCCTTACACACATACTTACACTAACATGCACTACACTACCACACATGCTGGGGCACCGGTTGGGAGCTTAGAGCTTGTTCCGGCTGGTGCGGTGCTCTGTTGGTGGGAGGTACCTGGTTAGGGAAACCCCGCTAGTCGACGGTAGGTCGACACCGGATCGCACCATCCAGTGGGGGAAGATTACCCCCACCTCCCGATGAAAAAACATGCCCTACTTACGGGGCTATTGATCTCTGTATTTGACGCGACCGGAATCACTAACAATCAATCATTGGGTGACTGGGCAGCGTCCCGTCGGTAGCAGGATTTTCGGTACTAGCTATGTAGCTGGATCGAATTCAACCTCTGTCTGGAGGAGAATTTTAACGGCCGGCTGCTCTGATCGGTAGTTTTCCGTGGTTTCTCCTATCAACACCAGGCGAATGCCGGAGCAGTACCCTAACAAACGGTCTGTGCGCGTGATCTCTCCTTTCTCTTCCTTATCCTATCCTCACCCCTTACACCCACGTACACTTACATGCACCACACCACCTGTCATGCCAGAGACACCTGTTGGGGCTTAGAGGCGGTGCCCTGCTGGGGGAAGATGCCTGGTTGAGGGAAAACTCCGCAAGCCGACGGGTGGGTCGGTGCCGGATCTCGCCATCCAGCGGGGAGATCACCGCCATTTTCCGCCATAAAATCGTGCACTACACTTATGGGATTAATGAACTTAACAATTTACCCGCCCAGAATGACTAATCAATTCATCAATCAATCAATCAATCGATAGGCTCAGATTAATCTGTACGGCCGTCAGGGCTAGACATCCAAGTTGAAGTTTTGAAAGCATCGATAATTTTGAAAAAGATTCTATATTTTTAACAACCATTTTATTTGAAGTCGTGATTTTTTTAACATCAGTGTTTTATTCTCGATGGATTTATGTTGCCGATGTTTAATTTTCAAATGAAAAAGGTATTTTTTTAAATTGCTGTTTTATGTTTGTAATCTTGTGTTTTTGTAAATTTCAATCTGATCGTCAGGTTTGTTAAATTCTGTCCCCTCCCGCGACAGATGTTACTAAACCACTTGTTGAAACATCGATGTTTAAAAGCATCGATGGTTTTGGAACGATGTGTTTTTGACATCGACACTTTAATTTTGAACTTTTTTTCTTAGCGAAGTCTTCCGATTGTATTGTAGGAGGTGCCTATAAAATATATTGCCGTAGATAGTTAAAAATACTTATTGATCTTGCAAATGGTTGAGTCCTTCATATGCCAGTTAGTTGATTATTCACGCGTGAATGAATACATCATTAAAGGGCACGTAATGGTATTTTAGCCATGTGTAATATACATCTAATGCGATCACCTTTTAAACATTTTAACATATTTGCTAACCACATGAGAAATCATTAAGACACTACATTGACTTCGATAGTACCTTTTATTACGTCGGATATAGAAATGAGCCTTATTCGGCTACACTGGAAGCTTTTCTATATTGAATACTGTATCAATGAGCCATTTAATGCACTTTAATGGACAAATGAATTGAACGGTTAAGATTAACATTATTAATACTAACAGTAATTTATTTTTAAGAGGATGATTCCGTGTTTAAAAAAGTAACCAAAGATTAGCAAACGTTAGTAGTGAGCGTAAAATGAGAGTCGTGGTGAAGAAATTAATCTTGAATGACGATATCAATGTGACAGCCTATTATTCAAATTTCCAGAAAAAAGAAAAGGAACGTTCGAGGAGGTTGACAGACGCAGATGATTGATGGGCGACGCGGATAGTTCCTTTTTTGATATCGGAAGAGAATCCTAGAAAGTACATTAGAGTGAATAAAAATAATAGAATTACTTAGGGGGATGGCGTGGATAATGCAGATGGACTACGTAAATGAGTGAATGTAAACACAAAGCGCTGTAGCAGCGACTGCAGTTGTTCCACCAAATGAGTAGGGAATGGAAGCGAGAAAGAAGAGAGCGATTTTTTATTCTGTCGGTTTACAGCGGACTTAAAATGCAATTTCCTTCGCAAAAAAAGAAAGCGAAGAGAGAAGAAGAAAGTGCGTTGACATGGCGGTTTTCTTTTCTACGACCACTAATTAAAGCCGGTTGGTTCGGAAGGCATTTTTGGAAGGAGAAAAACAGTAAACATTTTTATTTCTGTTTCGAGTGTTCCTCTCTTTTGTTCTTTTTCCGAAGTATTTCGTTTCTGCCGTCCGCTTTTGTTCTAAGTTGCCAATGTCTCCAGAATGCTGCCTGGGTGGTCCTCACGTTCCATTGTCCACTCTGAAATAAATAGCGATCAACGCTTCGGCGTTTGGCGTATTGATAATTTTATAACAAGAATCTGTATGGAGCTAGCCGCCTGTGGGGAGCAATAACCAGACCTACCCAATAGAGAGTTTGTACCCATTTTAACGGACCGAATATCGATCTTCTGCGCATGTGCAGATGCTCAAAAGTGATGCGAAACTTAAACTGGGCATGCGCAGAAGATCGATAGTGCTTTAACGTTCGAGGGTGCACAAGCTCTCAAATGACTTGGCTTCGTGGCCCAGAAAATGCCCCAGCCATCGCCAAGGTCACATTCTCTCCGAATCCCTGAACACTCTGCATAGTCCAGTTCTACTCAATGATCTGGTATTTTGGCTCGGAAAATCCTCGGGCGTCGCTGGGGCAACTTCGTCCCCGTATCACTTTGCAGCGTAGGCCAGATGGGCACAACGACCTCCCATCGTTGCGTCGTCCTGAAATTCCCCGGCCATTGCGGGGGCAACTTCCTTCCTTGTCCCTCTCCTTTCCTCAGGGCGGCCCGCGGTGCCGCGACGAAATCCTGAATTCTGTTGCTATTCGAGGAGCGTTCGCTATGATGTCAGGAACAAGAGAAAAGAGATTGTACTAAAAATCCTGCACAAACCCTGCAGAAAAAGTAGAAGGTTTTTTTTACTAGAAAATTTAATCTTCTCGCGTTTATTATCGACGATTTGTAATACCGTGACAAGAGCGAAGTATTATTTGCCTGGAAATCTGAGTTTTCAGTTGGAGACAATCGCGTCATGTTGAACGCACGAGGGCGCCACATGCCTCTAAGCAAAACTAAGCTTGAGGAATTGCGCATCGGCCTTAAGGTCAAGGTTGAGGGCAGGTCTCACGTAGATGGTAAAGGTGGAAGCCGGCATATGGATGGATGTGAGTTCGAATTCCGCTTTAGAAACAGACAGTGGATGTTTTCTTCATGTCATTGACTGCCGTAACGGTCACATCCTCGTATGTAAAGGTACTATTATGGTTAATTATGGATCAATTTTTTTTAAATATATTTTTCATTTGGTCCCCTGTTTGTATAACGAGTTAATGAACTGAATATTTTGCAGGTTTAATACAAAGCCACGCAAATTTAATATAAAATTTGTTGGTCATGCATTCACGAATCACAAATACGGGAATTTTCGTCGAATTTCGTAATTAAACATCGTTTTTGGAAGCATTGCAGTAAATTCAGTTGTCTTCGATGGGTATTGACCGAAATCCAAATTATTTAGTTCATGTTTAAGGTACTTCGGGTGATAGGTTTAGGATTTGAAGATCACTTCAGAAATGCTTTAGCTCATTGCCACCTGTGTTTATAATTAAACTTAAAGACAGTATAGAGCGAGAGTAAAGATTCTGAAGCTCAAGAAAACATGTACACATTGAATCCCCATAGTCACACAGTTTGTCACTCTTTTTTATGTTAAATAAAAATATTTAAAAAAAAATTTAACTATTGGCAAGTTTGTGGTTTCGGTATGAACCCATTTTTAGGAGTAAATATTGACATACAGTATGATATGCCATAGCATCCATTAGATATTAAGATTATAGAAAGAACTACTGGCCAAATATATTTTAATGACGATTAAAATATTTTATTCAAAATCCTTTTATGAACGCTATGAACACCATACATCTGGAAAGTGAAATTTCATTAACTGTTCGGATCCAAAACGTGAGACAACCTTGTGGAGGGCCAGACACCTTGACGAAAAGCCTCATCGGCTTGCAAATTCAGAAGTAAATTATATTGTATGGTAAAAGCACAATTACAATTATAACTTGTATTACTCTTGCTATAAATTGTTGGCAATTATTAGTATTTTTATTTATTTTACGTCAAAAAACAGTTCAAACTGCGTATGACGTGCTATGGGGAAAAATTAATTGTGTGCACATTTTCAAAATTCTGTGATCCCTACACTAAGTCATATACTACTTAAATTAAAAACAACAACAACAACAACAACAACAACCCTCCCATGTAATAAAATCTATTTTCAAGGACCAATAAGCAATAAATTTTGGCTCTTATCCATGTTGTCCTTCGGAATAATACTTCCTGCCGCGACAACATGGAAACGATAATTTGAATAATTGTATTTCCCACTGAATTCTAGAAGACGTGCACAGAAAATGAAGTTACATTTATGTCCAAAAGCAAAACAAGGGGCCATCTCAGCATTTGCTCAATGGATCAGGGAAACTGGACGAAAAACCTGATCGAGTAGTAGTAGATTATCGATCGAGTAGTAGATTATAATACGTTCATAGTGTTACAATCGAAAAGTAATTATTTTCCTTAACCACATTAGACAAATTATTTTCAGACGTAACATATTATTGAACATAAAACAGCCATCTTTAATACTCTTGTTACACAAGTTAATTTAAAATTCTCTCATAACAAGAACCGGCGTTAACAGAAGTTTTCCTATTTTCTTTCATTCCTGTTGGACAACCCTGAGTCTGTTAGGCAACAAGGCTTAAGTACATATTTGAGATAACGTACTGATTTTACTTAAGGCTTACTTACCTTGAGGGTTCTTGTTGTTAAGATACTGGTTCACAGATTGCAACACGGAAATGGGGATCTGGAACAGAAATTCCGTCTCAAGATTGTCTGGAAAGTCATTGTGGAACGACGTCGCTTGGCTGAGCAAGTAATTTTGACTACAACGGATAAATTTTCATTTCATTCCGTTTAAGATCATCGGTTTGTAATATCTTCAAGAAGAAATCTGACTTATCGGTGCCGCGTTCTGTGTTCATGAACTTTTGTTTTCAGTTTTTGATGCACACAAAAAAAAAAAAAAACAATAAAATAAAATTAATGTACATATTCGTTAGTTCCGCATGGTACTAAGGCATGTTCATTTTCTCTTACATGATTTGTTCATTAACTTATTGTTCTACTTGTTCGCAGTGAATTTGATTCTGCGAATCTTCTGGAGTATCGTCAGTATTGCATAAACTTTTGATCGATGTGTGAAATAAGATGTCAAAATGTGTTTGCTGTGAAATTTGCATTCTGTTACGTTTTAAATGTTTTCCATGATCTACTAATATTTCAACTTATTATACTCCATTATAAGGCAAGCCTACACAACGCCGGCTCCCGCGGGCATTCTGCACTGAAGAGCCGGGCATCTGCCCGCGAGTGCAGCGAAAGTGCAAGTAGTAGGGCCAGACTCCTTCGCGGGGAGGGGAGCGGCCTGCCATTTGCACAGACGGGTCGTCGCGGTGCACAGATTGAATGCCTGGGAGTCTAATGCAATGATCGATGGTGTGAAATTATTTGCCTACTTTTTTATAGAGCTACTCTCACGTATTCTTGCTAAAATAGCCATAGTAGGGTAATGGATCACGGGATCGGTCAATTAATGAATTCCACTAGTTTGCCAACGTTTCGGAATATTTTATTCCATCATCAGGGCTTACTAATACATATACTGGTCAAACATAATGTTCCTCCTCAGCACAACACCAATACAGAGTTGCTGAAGCAGCCACGTCCAATAGCAGGTCCGACCATGGCCACGGCCCGAAAGAAAGTATATAAAATATTCCGAAACGTTGGCAAACTAGTGGAATTCATTAATAGACCGATCCCGTGATCCATTACCCTACTACTTATTAACGGTCGTGATTTCTACAATGGTAAAATAGCCATATTTCACTGTTTATGTTCTTCTGTACTCTGCTATGGATCGACACTTTTACTTTACGCTCGTTGTGACTCTTTGACAATATTTTAAAACAGTCGCCTCTTTTAATAACACAGGCAAACAAAAAAAAAGTGGTCTGACCCAAAGACTTGACATTTCTCTATGTATTTCGACTCACTGAATCCGAATCTAAAACCAGAATTTCGCCACCATTCTCCATTTTTTTATTTGCGAAAAACCACAGTGAAATTATATTTTCTTTGTTTTCGGGGGTGTTGTCAAATCCAAAGACTTGACACATGTCTCTCTATGTATGTCGACACTGAATACGAAACTGAAGCCAGAATGTTATAATATGCAAATGATAGGAAAACAGAGGAAATTGAGACCAGTCTCTCACTTTGAGATTGATATAAAAATAAAATAGGCGATTCCAAGAAGAAGAAGAAGAAGAATATTCGGAAGCACATATTTTTGTGACAATTTTATTTCATTAAGAAGCTGAATAAGAGATACCAACGAGCAAATATCTCTTACGATATTTTATTAGGAGATTATTGGGTCTTCTTAAATATAACGTAATGTGTTTAATGATTTTAAATGATGTAAACGATTATGAATAAATAGTTTGTTGATTTGAAATTAGAAATATACGTATTATGTACTCTTGTCAGAAATTAGACCAGAAAGTATTCATAATTTTTTAAGATATTTTAGTTTTGTAGAACCGTCTAATTCAATTAAACATAGTAAATGAAAAAATAATGTATTACTATCATCATCAAACAAAAAATATTTAATATTACAATTTTGTGTTTAGCACTACACTAAATGTTTGTGTTACGTTATCAATCCTACTAGCCATTATAATACTTGGTATCTAAATCCAATATGTATGTCTAATTCGTTTTAGGTTCATATTTCACATTCTGATTCATCAACAACAAAAATTTCCAAAATAAAATGCAATATTACGTGAACTGTATGTAACAGTCCTTCATATTCTCGCGCATTGCTAATTCAATTGAAGCGCTACGGTTCGAATTGCGCATTCCCATTGGCGGTGCCCACTCCTAGAATGGGTCTCATCCCCACCCTTCTTAGCTTGGTGCATTTGCACTCAAGTTGCACGCGCGCGGCTCTCGAGGTCAGTCCAAGTGCAAAATGCTGTGCAGGCCTGTTATAAGGAATAACTTGTATCTGTGATGTATTTATTCCGTGTAAATTAAAGCTGATTCATTTACTTTTATTGGTAACGCGCGTTAATAGTTTAGTGTGCATTACGATACAAATTTGACGGCATATTGGAATCCATTCCCATGAATTTATTTTTGACGGCACATTGGAATTCATTCTTTGCGTTAAATACGAATTTCGAATTCCAACTTTGAGTTACCAAAGAATCGTTGCAACGGGACCCTTTACTTGTGAAAAATAATCTGTGCATATCCCATAGATTTCAACTTCCTCACAAGCGTTGAATTCAATTCCTTTCACTCTCCCCCCCCCTCCCCCGTCCCGAGAGCAAAAGAAAGAACCGAAAAAAGCAAAGAAAAGGAGTCCCAACTGCGTATTTGCTCTTGCAGCAAAACTAACGAGAATTCCGTGTAAAGCTGCGCATGCGCTTACGTTGAAGATGTTGTCGAAGATGGTGCCTTCGGGGTTGGCGCCTTTGGCTCCGGCCGCTGCGCTCAGGGAGACACCGCCCGCGCCGGCGCCGCCCCTGCCGCCGCCGCCGCTGCCGCCGCCAGCGCCCGCCGCCGCCGCCTTGGCGTCGCCCCCGACCTTGAGGTTGGCTTGGAAGCCCACGTACTTGTGGAAACCCGCGCCGCCGGCGCCCGACGCTCCAGCGCCGCCGCCGCCGCCGCCGCCTCCAGCCCCCGCGCTCGCACTTGCGCTGGCGCCCGCGTCAGCCGAGTCAGCGGACACCTGCGCACACGCCGGGGAGCTCTTTAGCACAACGACACTCGGGAAGGTTGTATTGGTGTTGCGAACATGGGAATACTCGTCAGTACAATGAAAATCGGTTAGATCGTATCGGTGATGCAGACATGAAGAATACTCGTTAGTACAATGAAAATCGGATAGGTTGTATCAGTGATGCAAACATGGGGAATACTCGTTAGTACAATGAAAATCGGATAGGTTGTAGCGGTGATGTAGATATGAAGAATACTCGTTAGTACAATGAAAATCGGATAGGTTGTATTGGTGATGCAGACATGAAGAATACTCGTTAGTAGAATGAAAATCGGAGATGTATCGGTGATGCAGACATGAATACTCGTTAGTAGAATGAAAATCGGATAGGTTGTATCAGTGATGCAAACATGGGGAATACTCGTTAGTACAATGAAAATCGGATAGATCGTATCGGTGATGCAGACATGAAGAATACTCGTTAGTACAATGAAAATCGGGTAGGTTGTATCAATGATGCAGACATGGGGAATACTCGTTAGTACAATGAAAATCGGGAAGCTTGTATCGGTGATGTAGACATGGGGAATACTCACTAGTACAATGAAAATCGAGTAGGTTGTATCAGTGATACAAACATGGGGAATACTAGTTAGTACAAAGAAAACGGGGAAGGTTGTATCGGTTAAGCATCTACAGAAATATATTTGATACATAGTGGAATGAATATGGAGAATGGATCTAATGATACTATGGTTTCGCTGTGTGAGGGTAACTGCACTTCGAATTACGGCATGCGTTCTGCAACATGGCGCAATCTCCGCTCCTGACACATGTGTTGTCAAGTAATGGCTTGTTTCCTCGACACGACTAAAGTAAGATTCGTAGGTAACACAGTTGCAAAAACATAAGCGACATTACTATTATGTTTATGTTATTCCAATGACCACATTCCATGGACTGCATGAATTTCACCTCAAAAACCTCCCACTGCGCATGGGCAAAACTTTTGATTCACTGCCCACATAACCATCCGCTGCTGCCGGGTTGCGAACGTTAAACATTGAGCAAATGCTGAGATGGCCCTTGTTTTGCTTCTGGACATAAATGTAACTTCATTTTCTGTGCACGTCTTCTAGAATTCAGTGGGAAATACAATTATTCAAATTATCGTTTCCATGTTGTCGCGGCAGGAAGTAATAAGAGCCAAAATTTATTGCTTATTTATCTTTGAAAATAGATTTTATTACATGGGAGTTTTTTTGTTGTTTTTTTCTCCCTTTCAAAATTCAAAATTTATTGTTTATTTACCCCTTGAAAATAGATTTTTTTACACGGGAGTTTTTTTTTCTCCCTTTCAAAATTCAAAATGTATTGCTTGTTTATCCTTGAAAATAGATTTTATTACATGGGAGTTTTTTTTTCTCACTTTCAAAAATTCAAAATTTAAGTAGTATATGACTTAGTGTAGGGATCACAGAATTTTGAAAATGTGCACACAATTCACTTTTCCCCATAGCACGTCGTACGCAGTTTTTAACTGTTTTTTTGATGTAAAATAAATAAATAAATAAATAAAACTACCTCATCCTCGTTCAAAGTAGTGTCGCTACGCGTTCCGTATCGATGCATTCAGCGCACTATGTCAAGGGCAGCACTGCAATCTTAATAAATATATTCTGCTAAAGTTCCTTGATTTGCGCCGCTTTCCATTGGTGTGTGTTCTTCCTCTCGTCTCTTGACTTGATTCCTGACATCACAATGATCTCACTCTTCTTTCTTTTCGCCAGAGTTGAGTATCTTTGCGCGCTGGAAAAGGTCCATCGCAATACTGTTGAATGTTTGGTGAACAAACAGGAAAAAGGAAATGGTTGTTTTGCATTCTCTCATTCCCCTCCTATTTTTTAGCATCTCGTCATATTCAACTCGTTACTTCTTGCAGAATGCAGTACATTTCATCCTAAAACAATTTCACTCTTGAACTGGCGAAAATGCCAGCCTCTGTCTTGCACGCAGATATTTAAACCGATGCAGGAGTCACTCAATTCATTTCCTTGTAGCACGATATGCTATACTTGAACTGATCCGTAACCCTCTCCTCAGGTCCTCAGAGGGGCACTGCCCCAGCCGGGACATGCTCTAAGCTCCTAACAGATCTCCATACATGTATGTTAGTGTAGTGAAGTGTGTAGTTAGTGTGTGTGTGTGTGTGTGTGTGTGTGTGTGTGTGTGTGTGTGTGTGTGTGTGTGTGTGTGTGTGTGTAAAGGCGAGGAGAGGGCAATAATGAGGAAGGAAAGAGATCGCGCTCTGTCTGAGAGCCATTTCTTATTTACTATACCAGACATTGCTTCAATTCGACCCAGCTATCTCGATTAATCCTCAACCCTCGGGATTTGAATCCTAGGATCTTCCGATCAGCAACGCTGCAGAGGCGACAGCATTGCTACCTCTGAGCTATTCCAGCCGGTAAAAAAATCTGCCATGTCCGCTAAACGTGACGCTAACAAAGATCAGAAGACTTTGCAAGAGACATTTATGTTCCAAACCCTGCCTTATTTTCCTTGCCATTCCTGAAATAACGAGGAAAATGAGATGTGATTTTTATATATTGGTAAATTTTAAAAAAATCTATTTTGAATCAGGAAAAACTGAAAACAGGAAGTATACACGGGGGTTTTAAATATTACGTACTTTGTAATGTAATTAATTTGCTGGGCACATTAAGCGAATAATGAATGTACTTCATTGCATGAGCCTCACGCACGCTCCACAGTCAGCGCTAAGCTGTTTTAGTAACAGGCAAAGAAATCTAATTTTAATTCTAAATTACATTAAATTGCTTCTGTTTTTAGGAAGCCGCATTATTTTCTTCCATTTGATGAATCGCACATCTTTGTGTAATGTTTTATAAAACTACATTGGCTTCAATAATGTTAAGATGTGGTAGTAATAATTATGTTTTCTGACTTGCAAATATCAAATCACTGTACATCATTGATTGCCTTGACAACCACAGACGATTACGTTTGAAAATTACCCCATGTGTGTCATTATGATTCCTTGACATTAAAAATTGGCATCCACGAAACACCCGTTGATGGTAGAACCCTAAATCATGACACAGAAGCCATCGAGGGAAGATCGGGAAGTGTAGTGCAAATATCCATTTCAAAGAAAATTGTGAAGAGAACCTCTGTCTTCGTGTAATGTCTACTTAAGATAGCGTTTTGTAGATATGATTGTAACTTCGGAGATTTTACATAATTCACAGAAATTCCATCTGTTACCATCTATTACCATACGGTATAAATGTGCGCACAATTTATGATGTCAAACTACTGGAAGAAATTTGTCCAAGAGTTGAAACTCTTAAAACTACAGCGTATGTGTGGAGAGGACAAAAATAGTTAAACCCGAACTCGGGACTTGAAATTGACTTTCCACAGATTCGAATTACTAATTTGTGTTGTTTCAAGACTGAGTACTCATTTGTGACGTAAAATAATTAGATATGGAGGTTAGCTTTTTATCATCATTTTTAATGTGCAAAATTTGTTATCAATTAATGAGTTTATTAATTGATGCTAGGTCTTATCGCTTCGGCCACCAAACTCTGTCTTTGATTTCTTTAAATTTTTGTGTTCTTGATTGTACATTTTGGTGTTTGCTTTTGAGTCTGACGTCAAGAAAAGTTTTCTTTTTAAATAAACTCATTGCTCATTATGGATCACCATATACGTAGAAGTGAACAAGTTTTAACTTTCTTTGGCGTCCATCATGATTTTTGTTATGTGACTTTATTAATGAGAGATTAAACTTTTTTGTGTCGTAATATGTCTTCTTGTATATGGTTGAATCGTGCGATATTGTTTGTCTATTGAAGCGTCATCTTGCAATTTTGATTAAGTTTTGAAGTGATGTTGAGTGAATAATAAAATTTTCGCACGTGCGCTAAGAAAAAGGCAATAAAAATGTTTGGAAGATTCTTATTTGTCTGTAGGCTGACTGGAAATATAGTAAATAGGGCAATGATATCCAATTAAAAATGCGTATTTATGTGATTATTTCACGCATACTATTGTTTGTAAATTATGTACGCAAATCGCAAAATGAACTGGTAGTTTTTTTAAATTTTATAATTAAAATAGTTCATTGCATTTTGATCCTTTATGAAAGGCAAACATGCAATTCCATCAATCCCCTACCACAGGCGTACGTAACTGGATATCTGGTTTTTGGAATATATTGTGGAAGAAATTCGAAATGTTAAGGATTCCAAAGGGTTGCTTTGCCATCATTCACTTTATTGCGAAATATCAATCAAACATCAAATAAAAAAATGATCGTGATGAGTTTTTCATTAGCCATGTCTATTAAACGAAGAACGAAAATGGCAAACTTTTTTAAAATAAATGGAAACATTGTAACAATGTTTCGTTTTGTCAACTAAACCTATTACAAATAATTAATTTTCTGCACATTTACCTCTGATTAACACAACTGTCTGTGGCTACAAGGCAGCAAGTCTTTTTCCTTTCGATATTTAAAGTGTTCAGAGTAATACAATATATTGATTTTGTCGAACAAAAGAAAAACTGAATTTCTAAGTAATACATATTGTGCATTTTCACCTTTCATTACGGTAACATTCATTTTGTTGAACCATAGAAAAACCGTATTATGTAGGTTATTGTACGCATAACATTAAATGTTAATTTTCATTACGGTAACATGAACAAATTTGTTGAAGACATTGAAGAGCTGTTCAAATTAAGTTTTAACTTTTTCTTCTAGTTCGGTGAGTAAATTAAAGGTTTTGAATTTCTTGCAGGTGTAATTCATATCTGAGTGCTCTTTAATGTAAATTTCATATTTAAAATATTTAATTAAGTTTTATTGATATCCTGCGCACAAATTTTCTTCCACGAACGCCTATTACTGGAACATGATAGCAATTCATGTGATTAAATTCTTCTTCCCCATTGGAAATAAAGAATTCAAAATTAAAGAGAATATTTAAGAAATGATAATTGGAATATGTCACTACATTTTTTGTTCTAATTAGCTGATTTTCTGAGATCGTCAGACTAGAAATATAAACTTTCAAAAAAGGCGACTTTTTCTTTTGGAAGATTCCTGTTACATTTTATGACTCTCTTGGTGCGTCAGGAAATTCTGGATGGTAGCAGATCCATTTCAGCCGTGATGTGAATTAGTGTTGCACGGCTGCCCATTACCGCTGGAACCGTTAGAACTGCTCACTCCCTTGTACCCATTGCGTCCTCTGGCACCCGCATAGTACCCTCCGTGGGGCTTGCCGCCTCCGGTGTTTCCTCCAATGCCCGCTCCGGCGTGGTAGCCGTCAGGCGTGCCTGCCCCTGCATACAGTCCCCCCTTAGCTCCTTTGCTGCCGTGGGTGCTTCCGCCACCTCCGGCGCCCGCGTAGTACCCGTCGGGCGTGCCTGCTCCGGCGTACAACCCCCCGGCGGAGCCGTGCTTGCCGCCAGTGGAGCCGCCCAACCCGGCTTGCGCGTGGTAGCCGTCGGGGGTGCCGGCGTCGGCGTACAGGGCCCCGGCGGAGCCGTGCCTGCCGCCGGTAGAGCCGCCCAGCCCGGCTTGCGCGTGGTAGCCGTCGGGCGTGCCGGCGCGGGCGTACAGGCCCCCCGAGGAGCCGCGCTTGCCGGACGAGGAGCCGCCGAGGCCCGCGCCGGCGTGGTAGCCGTCAGGCGTGCCCGCGCTAGCGTGTAGTCCGCCGCCCAGCCCGGCTTGCGCGTGGTAGCCGCCCCACGAGGCGGACACGCCGCCGTTGCCCAAGGAGATGAACGGCTGCGTGCACACACACTCTCTTCAAACTGAGGTAGGCGTCGGTAGCGACATATGGATCTGGTGGCGGCATATGGATCTGGTAGCGACGTATGGATTTGGTAGTGACGTATGGGTTAGGTAGCGACGTATGGGTAGCGAAAATGTTAATGTATTTTGTAATTTGATCATTCGTATCGTTGCTTTGTATTTGAGATCCCTGAAGAACTGAGGTTATCTTTTCCATCAACGGTATCATTCCTAGTTTATTGTTTTTTTATTAAAATCTGCACTCTGGATCGATAAATATATCAGTCCTAATTCGTAATAATGAAAAATACAGCAAGAAAACAATTAGATGACAGAAACGAAAGTATAATTCGCATGATTTCTTTTATTTATATTTTATTCACCCTTTAAATACTCCCGATACCAATAAGAACAAAGTATGGACGTTTCAGTATGAAAAGTAGGTATGAAAAAAATCTGTCGAGTAGTTTTTGCGTCTACATGCGCCAGACATACGCACAGTTCTTTTATTTGTATTTAAATAATTTGATAGTCATGAATTCTGCGGAACTTTTTCTATTTTTTTTTCTGGAAAAAATTAAGGGACCAAGGGAATTTGTGATTGGGATACACATAACAGTGAAAGGCAAACAATAACATTGAAATCAAATTATTTAATTATTGAGGGTTTTAATGTGTCATTTCTTGTCTCCTGTTGTTTGAATTTTGAACTTAGTGCTGTATAACCAGCTCTCGAGGTATCTGATGAAGTATGGTACTTGATCTCTTACAAGTGCCATACCTGATCACTTCTTCCCGAAGCTCGTCACAGACAGTTCTTAACTGTTTTTGACGTTAAATAAATAAATAAATAAATAAATAAATACATAAATAAATAAATAAATAAATAAAAGCACAAATTATTCGCAATGGCTCTTTATTTGTTTCTCCTGAGACCAAGCGAATAAATTGCACGTGCAATTTCCCTCACTTAAAGCACTTAAGGCCCCTCGCCAGAGGTGTAAGCCAGGTTCAAACATCAGGGCGTCAAGAATACGTGGGAGGGTTGGGAGGAACGTCTTACCCCTCCCAGCGCGTTGCCCAACAGCATCACTCCTAGGACCGCCGCCAGCAGCGCTCGCGTCGCCATCTTCAGGCCGGCAGTTTCCGCGAAGGCTTACTGCTGTCTTCCTCTTCCTGAAACATGCAGTTTTCAATTTATGTGGGAAGTTTTCTTCAATCAGGAAGTTGGAACAAAATTTCCTTGAACATTTAAAATGTCTTTATGTTTTGGCATTGTGGTTAGTAATAATTCAAAGTGGTGAGTCTCGTCTGTTTTATTTTTCAAGTGAGCTCTAATAATGAACTCGATGATGTGTATCTAGATCAGGGATGTCCAAATGGCGGCCCGCGGACGGCCATGAGGCCGCATGCGGCCCACGGTGCCATTTATTTTGGCCCGCGAAAGGTTATTAGTCAAATGTAAAAACCCCTTGCATCAATGTAAGGCGAGAACATTTGCACCTTTTGCACGCGCCCTGTCGGGGTCAACACTTACTGCAAAAATAGGTTATGTTTGCATTTAAGAATTTTTTTCTCGTAAATTCAGGAATTCAAAATCATTTCAATGTGGTTCACTGCCTTATGCATCAGGCATAGTTCCTTCCCCCCTTTTTTCAAAGCTACCGGGGAAATTACCGAGATCGAGGGTCAGGTGTGGATCGCCCAAGTAATGAAAATATGGCCCCCAATCATTTTAATGTTTTCGTCGCGGCCCGTGAAACCTTGCAAGTTGGACACACTTGCTACGGTACCCGGCGAGTTAAAGAAACGTGAAATTTAAAATAAAATGTATTGGCAACTAAAAAAATATTTCAAGCAGTAATAACCTACATAAAATGATGGTTCAGACTGTACTTTTTTGTCTGTATATTAGATTAATATAAATGAAGGTAAAAAAAATCAGACATACTAGATGATTGTATGTAATAGTCAAATCAGATCATAGCAGATTGTAACTTAAAAGTTCGCGTGATAAAACTATCCAGTTTAACCTATTAAATTAAACAATGTATCAACGAATGATAGATTAAGCATAAAAGTTGCAACGTTTCAGTCCTCCCATGTTTGGGGCTCTCTTTGGACAATCGTTCGTAGAATAATTCAACAGGAAGAGCTCCAGTTCTCACGGTAATAGAGAGTTGAAGTCTAGGGGCAACCATTCAAGTCATTAATATGGCAATCGCGAATATAAAAATACTGTTGGGTGAATGTCAAAAATTAACCTAAGAACATCATACAAGAACATAGATGTAAATCATACATACATTCAAAATTATATCAAGAAAGGATATAAGAATGAAGCTGCAGTTTGGCGAGTCCAACTTCTTGTCAAATAGAATATTAAAAAGAAACAGAATATGGCAAAATTAACTACACAATCTGAGGAAGTACAAAAATTCCTGTGTTAGATGTGAATGATCAAGGACGATCTGCTTGCAGTTATTTGTGTTGTACAGACGACGCCGGTTATAGTGAACCTTCGGTTATTGTGAACTTAACTCAAGGTCCCATTTCACTTACATTACAAGTAAGCATTAGAATATTCGGTTATAGTGATCCTGAACCTCAGCTATAGTGAACGTAGAAAATACGTCCTAGAAATTAATTTCCTCCTGAAAAAAGTAATAATTTGCCTCAGTGCTATAAATTCCAACTCTAGGCGGCTTCAAAAAAATATCGTCGGCCAAAGGTCATAATCGAAGAAGTCTCTTCTGAGGTGAAGGTAGCGGACCCGGAATGGGCACCTAACTGATGACCTTATGTCACTCAGTTTCACTGCGGAAACAAAGATCGTGTCCTGCGTGAGCTACAACTGGCGAAGGCAACGCGCAGTAGCTTCCTCCAATTTCAATCTTGGTGAATTTTTTAAGGGCAAATAAAGATATTAAAAGTATCAGTAAGTGCTGTTAATGTATTTTGCTGAATCTCTATGTTAATAAAACCAATCGTTATGGAGAAATTTATTTAATTTTGACATCATCAGATATAGTGAACCAAAAATGTTAGTCCTCAGAAGCTCACTATAACCGGAGTCAACTGTATTTCGATATTAGGTGCCGCTGACTGTAAAGATTCGTGTTGTTTGCGACCCGGGACGAGCGCAACTAACTCAGAATCAAGCCAAACTAATCCACGCGAAGTCATTGTAAGCTTTTTACTGAAATTAAATTTGCGCAATCTATTCAGAGATGTTATTTGAAGACTCTTTAAACAATAACTAGTAGTGAACAACCTCTCGTTGCTTCTACATAAAAGAAACCTACGACATTTTACTGCTTATGCACACAATTCTGCATCGGTTGTACCTTTCTTATTTGTTGTCGAGAGACACGAATATAAAGGACGTTATGTTTTTTCCTCTACAAAACGGCGTTTTTCTTACAATATATCGACATGTTGATAATATAAATAATATTATTCCGAAAGTATTTTCGATGAATTACATTATCGTATAAAACTGATTTTAAATAATTTTTTGTTTAAGAAAATCTTGGGCAGTTTATTTTTGTTAAAACTGTGTAAATTCCTATGTTCGTTTGTTGGTTCGGAAATATTAAGGGTCGCTGTTGACCTTGTTGTTATAGAGCGATCTTAAATAAATAAATTTAAATAAACAAAACAAATAGCACTGAGAGACCAATAAATTTTTTCTAGACTTTTTTAACTCGATGTATCCGTCTCCGTGTCTGGGAGAGGCCGGTTGAGGGGCAATCTACTGTTGAGCTTTGGCGAGCTGCGGAGACCCGCGGCGTGACAAGAGAAGGCTCTCCGTATGCGCTGGAGCTACCGCTCGGGCGAAGGTTGGGCAAGCACGCGCTCGCCGATTGTTTACATACGCTACCGGCAGCTCAAGGCCGTCTCTTGCTCGCGTGGAAGCTCTTTGTCTGTGGGCCTTCTGACGTCTTCCGAGTCGCGGTAATCTCTTGGGGTGAAAGAATTCCGGTCGAACGACTCGCTTGGTCACGGCTTTGAACTCACCCGCAGGGATGGATGTTCCTTTGTTCGACGTGGAGATCCCGCGAGGTGCCAATTGCATTACGGAGTAGTTTGGTTACGTTGTGCTTCGTACACCGTCGTAATTTACTGGATTACTCAAGGATAAAATTTTATAAAAGCCTCGCCTTGATCGTTCAACAATAAATGTAATATTTACAATAGCTACTCCTTGGGTTCCCAAGGTTGTGTAACTTGTGGTGCAGTTCTTGGAACCTGTCTGAAAGAGCTACCCTTTGAATTTCAAAACGGTGTTGTATTCAGTGATGCAGCCCAAATTGACAGGCGGGCAGACGACTTGATGTTTTATTATAATGATTTTTTTAAAATTTAAGCTGACTTTAAAAATTACTTTATTTGTTGATTTATAGTTATTACAACGGAAATCAGAAATTTAAGATATACCCTGGCCCTGCAGTAGATAATTGTTATAAGGCATTAACCAGAAAACGATTACAAATTACAAAATTCAGTTTGACTTTGTCCCTTGACAATCAGCAAATCCATTTTTTTACTCTTAGATTAGACACTTTTCTACCCTAGATATACGTCATCCTGAAAAGAAGACATGCTTGGTTTTCCGTAATGTTTAGACATCTAGAACATCATTGAATTTCAAGGAACGAATAGTTTCAACTTCGTTTTCCGGTAAATATTTGTTGCATAAGTAATAGTCAAACAATAGAATAGTAAATGATTTTGTTTTGTCACTTACGCCAATGCACTGCATTAGCGGTTTGTGCCGATTGTAGCATGGTGCGTCACAACCAACATTTTTTAGATAGTATGATGTAATATGGACGATGATGTTTGTGTCATTCTCAATTACTCTCGGGAGCCATAATCGCTTCACAATTTTCTGGTGGATAGTAATTTACTCTTTTCCTCTAGTTTACGTTCCGTTGCTACCTGAGGGCCATAGTGAAGAAGTATAGGCGATGAAAAATCTTTGCCTTTAAGTGGAAGAAGGTGAAGCACGATGAGTATTTATTGATGATATTAATCAATCTCAACAATGATGGCACCCGCCACAGCCTCGCCGGCAGATATGACGATGGTTCGCAAGTGAACAGCTCTCTACTCCCCATGTTGGACCCAACTTTCAACAACTGACAGTTTCCCGTGATTTGTGTGGGACTAGGTTGGTCAAGTCTCAGTGTATCTTCATTCAGTGGAGTTGAATTCATTATTATCGCTAAGCATTTTCTCCGGAGAAAGAAAAGGGGTGACGATTTCATTGACAATTAAGAACACCGACCTAGTGATATTTTTAATAATAATGAGAGATAGGGATAATCATCCACAACAATAATTATATCGATTTTTCCTATCTCTCGTTATGGATTACCATAAGATTTCTGCTACCGCCACGGAATTTTTTAATAATAAATTAGTTATTTATTTATAAATTTAAACAATGATAATTGGCGTGGATATCAGAACGTTTAGAAAAAACTACAGGCAAGATATGTAAGTACTCGTACATTATATTTCTGAAACGGGTAAATTCGTTAAATGCCAGCCTGAACATCATAGAACGTGCACCTACCTTTCCCAAACCTTCCTCACTGTCGGGTTGCGAGTCAATGGCAATGTGTAGCCAGTATTTATCAGGCCGGACACGACTATGTTGCCCCTCTGTTATTATTCATGAACAACCTACGTTTGAAGGAAGGAGCTGCTACTGATTTATGCAGACTGATGAAAGAACTAACCGTTGCCTTCCTTCCTACAACTGTTTTCTCGCTTGGAGAACTCTTTAAGAAATCCTGTTTCAAATCGTTAAGAATAACTTGTAAATGCAAATTACAAGAAAACATACGTCTTATAGGTTCTTTTGGGCTTTTCAATAGTTTAATAGTTTAACTTAAATCGACAACAACAGAGGCATACTGATATAGTCCACCCTCCATCTGGAAATGAATACAATGATTTATGAAATTAAACAAGTTGAAAGCTTAGGCAAATTTAAATACCAAGGATTTGATTTAAATATACAGGTCTTTTTAAACAATGTAGATCCAAAATCCTGAAAAAAACAGCAAGTTAGATTCATTTTGTACTCAAGAAACGAAATTAAGAAAATTTCGAATTAGCACTGTGTTGTTTTTGAGGAAGACATATTCTGTTCAGGTTTGTTTTCCCAGAAAAATTGAACAAAACCTGCATTACTACTGAAAAATAAAAGTACAGTTGCCGAGAATTGAAACACGACTTTGTTATGTACGAATTTGCGTTCCATTCTCAAGATGGGATTATAGAGTCAGAAATAAATTTAGAATACTTCATTTACAATTTTATTTATTTTATGATTATTTTCGCAAAAAACTATGTATAGATAAAATTAAAATTTTCAATTTCTTATTTAGTGATTGGAAGTATCCCAAACAATGTTTTCACTTTTATGTGTTTAATTAATCATTGACGTAGTATGTGTAACTGCACACATACGTTGAAATAAGAAATTCTTACAACTTGGGGCCGTTTTTCAGAATCAACATTGTGAGGAATACTTCAGGAACATGTTGGTGGAGCTATCAAATGCGATCTGATTGAATTTGATTTATTTTTGTCAAGGAGCAGTAAAAATCAAATCTCTTCCCCAACCTTGTACTAGTCCTAGGTGTATAATAAAAAATAGTACCAAAATAAGGGATAGCAACATTTGAAAATTAGAAATGTTTGCTCTCGAGTTATAGAAAACTTAGTTGCATTGGTGGTAAACGAACTACAAATTTGATTTTTTGTACTGTTAACGAACTAGCAAATAATGCACCCGGCTCTACTCTACCGATATAAGCAAAAGGAGAGTTAAATAAAACATGCTCAAAGTAAATCTACTTTTATGTCCAGAAGCAACACCAGGGGGCCATCCCCGCATTTGCTCAATGTATCAGATCCCCGGACGAAAAACCTGTCCAAGATGGAGGTCATTGACTCAGAAGCTGAAGTACATTATATCTTATAAGCATTTTAAGACTTTGTAAATTTATACGCAATGTATATCATTGTTAAAATATGAATAAATATTCTTTTACTTTTAGATAGCCAGTATTGTCTAATGTATAGAAACAGTTATACAACTGAAAAAAGATATTTGGCCCTCAATTTGGATATTGATTTTAATTGTTCAATGTCATCTGGCAATGTTGCAAAAAACCTAGATATATTATATGAAGATTTCTTGTAGTTAATGCCGGTTTTCTGGCTTATTGACGAACGTCTCGATCTTTTTCTGCGGTTTACTTCAAATGATTTGCTCAAAAGAAGACGAGATAGTTCAAACGGACCAACGGGACAATCAACCTAGAACACAGCGTCACCCATACGACTAAGAGCTCACATGAGGATGGTAGCGAAAGCCTACGTCTTCACAGTTGGCTTCATGCCTGAAACGCGAACCCTGGGGCACGGAGTAATCAACAGAATGACGCACGATCCTCCCTCACCGCGGGTTCTTGCACTCCTGCGACCGTCATTTGTTTCTTTTCCAGGTGCTCTCTGGCCCCGTCCACTTTTTGTGCCCTTACAATTACGTTGGGCCTTTCCCATCGACGCGTCATCGTGGCAATAATTCCACAGTCACGTGCCAATACGTGTCATGTTTTTCTATATGATTATTGGGACAAGGTACAGACCACAGATATACTAGAAGTTTTGGGGATTTAGTTATATTGCTACTAACATGAACAGACAATTGTTATTGAGAGTAATGAACAGCATATTTAATTCTTTTGTTTATTTGAAAAAAACATATTGTAAATGTTTTTTTTTCTTCTGGAAAATAAAACTGTACGTTGATTATCTGGCATATTTTGTATAACCATCAGAAAAAAAAGTTTTTTAATGATTACTAAATAGTTCTACAATGTTCGTGAGGAAATAAACTCCGCTCTAACAAAATTTGGGCTTGCACACCTCCATAATAAAATATATGTTTTATACAACGCACTTTTTTAAGGAAAAGAACTCTGAATCTCGCAGTTAGTGGGACACATTAGCAGAACAGGACAACAAAAGTTTTTACGTAATTAGAATTTTTACGTATATTAGAATTTGACAAAAACAATTTGTTTGCAACTTGCTTTGGTAGTGCAAAGAGCTTAGTTGAATTAACAAAGGTGGCTACGATGGCACACAAGAACCAACCGATTCTATTGACGTTTCACAGTTTTAATTGCATATTATCCTAAATAAGTGCTAAGGTTTTGGAATGAAGTTGAACCTTCCCCAGGAAGGAACCGTAGCCTTACTCTGGAGCGGTTGCTTTAGGTGTTGGGTGATTATCCGAATGGGGTAGTCTACACTGCCGCTCTGACTGTTTTGCGATAGTAAATTATAAGTCATTTTAACGTTTTATAACTTTACAAAAAAAATCATACTAGTGATAATAATTGCCAAGCAAATGTATAAAATCAAGCAATGCTAATATTAACGTACGGCAGCATACTTAGAATCGCTTTAGACTCGAATTTTCATTTGATACGTTCGCTGGGAAGTTATGCTGACTTCGCAATCGGAAGGCCCACGTTCAATTTTCGTGCCGATCATCTTGACCAGGGTATTCGTGGTTTCCGTCGGACATCCAGGGGACTGCTGGGGCTGGGGATTCTATTGAAAGGCCATGACCACAAAACCAGCGGCGTTAGCCGAATTCGTTAACTACGTGAAATCACGAAAGTTAAGCGAATTCGATACATCGCGGCTTCCTGGTTGGGTGACCGACTAGGAACCCCGGGATCTGAAGGCGCCGCGGCCAATTGCCCTTTACGGAACATATAATGGCTAAATGCAAATACGTTCTCTCAGTGACCGATTATTTAAAAGAATAACATTCCACAACAGCGATGTTATATTATTTCAGAATCTTCGAAAAATATAATTTGATTTTGCCGAGATCAGATTAATGCTATTGCAAAAGGATTTACTACACATACTTTGGCTGCTCTGACAATCTATTTTTATTAATTCTTTTGCATTAAAACTGACATGATCTGTGCCTCCCCAAACCCTGCGAATCTCTTCGTTGGGCAGAAAATGCGTCCTCGATGCCAACACGCAGTGCATATAGAAAGCGTTGTCTCCGTTTCCAGAAGCGATTCATTAATTACCTGACTGACGCAGGCACTGCCTCCGCTGGGAAAGTTCTTTGCTTCTTCCGTGACCTGCGATGGACCTCTACTCCTAAGTGTGTGTCGCTCGCTGTGCTCCAGACTCCTTTTTGTACCCCTCGCCGTGACCTTTTGATGTTTTTCCTCTACGAGACGCGGACCTACTACGTAGTCAGAACAACCAATTCACTTCCAATTTCCGCGTAAGAAACGATAGCTTCAGCCTGTTGTTGCTACCTGAAGGTGTAACGGCGCGACAATCGGAAACAAGAACCTGCTGTGTGCTTATGACACTTTGTCCTTCATCTTGCAAGCGCATCTATTTAGGAATTTCCGATTCTGAGAACGTTTTCTGGGGAATTTCTTTTCCTGTTATTTTAACAGTTTGCTTAACTGTAGTCTGACTCAGATGAGGGCAACTTCTACAACTTTTCTGATGCAACAAAAGAATTGACAGCATTTTTGGAAGCAACTTTTTTGTTTGTTAATTTGGTAAAAATCTGCTCAGTCGAAGTTGTCCTAGAATGACAATGTAAAGATGTCCATCAGAATTTGCTAAATAAATGAAGAAAGGATAGTCAAAATAGATATGTTTTTGAGAGATTGAACCTGCTTTAAAATCACAAGAAATCCTGTAACAATTGATTCCAAAATCGAACTGGGGTCTTTAATTTCGAAATATTCATAACAACTTTAATTCCATATTCAGATTCCCCTACAAAACATTATATTCGTGAAGTAGTCTTCTTAACACCGGCGATATTGGTGTACGTAGCAAGATCATGAAAGATAGTTGTAACAACATATCTTTCTCAAAGTAAGCTGTTAAAAGATTAGTGCAACTTTTTCGAATTATATTAGGAATTTTGATGACTGAAAATGAATTTAATAAGTTTCGGTATCATCACTTGTGTTTCCAATATACATTTCTATCAGTTTATTGAAGTAATTGACCCATAAATAATGCACTGAATCAATAATCTACCCAGCCTATCAAGGATAAGCGGTGATATCCTCGGATACTGCAGACATTGAGATTTGTAGTGAAGTGACCACAAGCGTGCCTGGCAAGCTAGCTCTCCATTTCTGGGTACCGGGATTTGAAGTCCTAACGATCTTTGTAGAATTTTTGATGGAGGAAAAGGTTCGTATCAGGTTTCCTTAATGTTCTCCCGTTTCTACTGCTTCTTACACCACCTACTCTCATAATTCATGTTCAATTATCAGATCATCGGTCCTTCAGATATCGTAACTCAACGAGCGTATCTATCGTATAACAGGGAACTCCGTCAACCTACCATGTTACCAAAATACAACTAACATCTTAAATATATATATATATATATATATATATATATATATATATATATATATATATATATATATATATACATATATATATATATATATATATATATATATATATATAATATACTAGCGTACTCCGTATTGGTGGCGGAGAGCCGCAAAGTATGTATACTACTGAATTAATATAGGATGCACAATGTGTGTGTGTGTGTGTGTGTGTGTCTGTATTTCTATCCGGTAGAATTTAGAGGATCAATGTTGATAACACTTCTTTCGGGCCGTGGCCATGGTCGGACTTGCTATGGACTTGTGTGCTTCAGCAACTCTATATTGGAGTTGTGCTGTAGAGGAACATTATGTTTGACCAGTATAGGTATTAGTAAGGTGTGTACCCTTTATATTACCTTGACTTATATATACAGTATATAATGTAATTATTTAGTTATTTGTGTATTTATTTTTCTACATGTATGCTCATTCATGGCATTTTTATGTTGTTGTTCAGAAGAGTTTGTCCTTATTTATTGTGATTGTGTTTTTTTGTTAGCCCTGATGAAGGAATTAAATATTCCGAAACGTTGGCAAACTAATGTAATTCATTAATTGACCGATCCCGTGATCCATTATCCTACTGGTATTATAAAACAGTATAATCTCTGTATTCCTCCATAATCCCACAATCAGGTTGGATGAAGATGACATACTCTCAGTGCTCTAATAACGACGAGGAGACCGTAATCTGTGGATTTGCGTATTATGTAAATATCATCATACTGAATCATGACATACTACAAATTAGAAGGAACAAGTTAAGCTTTCATTCTTCATATTTCTTTTCATCTGTTATTCCTGTCATCTGAAGAAGACAAAACATAGTTTATTGGGACGTGATTTTTAATGCAAATATGTAACCGTACGTTGTAATACAGCCGTATAAAATTGTTAATCAAATAATACAAAAACAAGGTTATATATGGCTGATTTAGTAGCTGTTTTCAACACAAAATGTTGTATTATTAAGAAAACAAAAACTAGTGGGAATGCGCGGCTAACAGTAATTTTTTCTCTTAGTGTTATCACTCAGCAATTAGTAAATGTTTAAAAAGTGAATGGCATCATTTGAAGGTCAACAATTGAATGAAGTTATACGGGAAACACTCAAGCAACAAAAATCAAAATGATTAAAAAATGACTTGGACAGTTTGGACATATCTTAAATTTACTAGCGGTAAAGTTGCATGTCGAAAATCAGATGTTTGGAATGCGGCTGTAGAAAAGTTACAAAAGTTAAACTACATATTCACTAAACGCAAAATGGAAATTCCAAGCACATGTTCTTCTGGAAGTTTAATGAAATAAGAGAAGTTTACACATTCTGGAACAATACAATCACTATTCATTGTGAACCCAGAGTTCAAAATATCTTTGAAAATGTAATGGAAGTGATTTATATTTACGCAGATCTATACATTTATGCTGTAGGGAAATATGACAAAGAAATACTGCTGTTCACATTGCCTAAAATCGTAATGCTCCATATATTTATAACCGATGAATATTTTTTGTTAAAAACCCACACACGTGTCAAACGATTGCTAGACATTGCGTTTACATACACTCACAAATCTATGTCGTTAAAACACACTTCAAACTTAAGAAAACTAGTTGTATTAGCTTTTCTAACCCTAACCTTACACTGACATGTCTCGACGAGGAAATACGGAATGCTTTCAATAGATCGATTGCTGTTTGCACAATAATAAAAACATGACAGAAGATGAGCGTTAATTCTATTAATTTTAGGATTTTATTAAAATTTTGAGTTTATACTATAAAACCGGTAAAAACGGCAAATGGTAAAACATCTGGAACCCACTGCCTTTCATTTAAAGCAATTACGTAATTTGGTAGAGGGGAACGATCAAACGTATTTTCTAAACAAAAATCCGTACACATTTTTGTAATTCTCTAAATGTTGGAGGATTTATTGAAAATTGAAACTATTCCTTACTTATAAATGCTCTCACTTCTATTTGAGCAAAAACATTTTCAGACAAAATTTTCATCTATTTTCCTGAAAATGGAAATGTCATAAGGACTTCATGTACCTACAAAATTTAAAAAAATATGTTTATCTCCGTAACGGCACAATTAGAACACACTCCCGTCACATTTTCTAAGTTTCAGTTCAAAAGCTAATTAAAACAGAGTTGTGAGTGACACATCAATCCATCCTTTCATCCCTATTTACAAATCGATTTCAGATACAAAATTGCGTGTATCTCCTCTTCACCTGTACAAAGGGTATAGCGGAATAAGATAAGTGAATTTGGCCCACGACGAAACTAGAAGAGGGTGATATTATCTTCTTCCAAAATAATCAATGAATACAAATTTTTATAATTGTTTGTCGCTATAGTAAAAAAATAAACAAATATAAAAAATTGTTTTCCGAGGTTATTTTAGGAGTAGAATAAGATAATATTATTCTCTTCTAGTTTGGTCGTGGGCCAAATTCACTTATCTTATTCCTTTATATCCTTTTAACCATCTTTGCAACAGCACTAATAGAGAATAATCTGAGTATATGCACAGCTGAAAGAACCTTAAACACAAAGTTTACGACTGGTATTTAAGATCATACTATTGATTTCAATAATGGTATTGATTCCACATAATAATGATTCCAATATTTTCCTCTGTATACTGTAGTATATAGAACATAAGTAAAAATCGATTTTGAGCGTTTACACCGAGTGAACTATGTTTAATTTCTAACCTACGATGCTTGGCATGGGAATACTATCTTTAATAAATACCCATCACATCCTAATATAGAGAAAATTTTCACAGTCGGTTATCAAATTGGATCAGCCATAATGAACTTCCTAGTCGCAATATAAGATAATAAATCTAACATCTAATTCAATATCAACGACCTTAATGACCAAAACGGAAAATACGACGTGGTAAATGAATCCAAAATCATTGGAGGTTTTGATCTTTGTTCTCAACGTGCGACGATCGTGATGTTATAATCTGGCTTCGAAACAAAAGACATCGTTTCATCATTCTCAGTTTGTCTCGAAATTTTTTTATTACAACAAAACTCGGGAGGTGTAAAAATGACCTAACGTCATCGGCCACGTTACGAAAACCCAAGTATACCCTCATTGTATCGCTCACCCGCATTTCGTTCCATAGAGTAAGAATAAAACAGTATAAGATCAAGTTCGTAAACGATGCTCGAGTGTGAGTTAACCCGTGAATAGGAAGAGAATATTTCGAGTGGTTACTTTCATCTCAGTTATATTTTCAATACAATTACAATAACCGTATAAACGATAAAAAATGTTAAAATGTACTACAGACAATATTTAATTAGTATTTCTTCTAGAAATTGCGTTATCTATCTCTCGTAATTATTATTTTCATCAACAGAATTAAAATTCTGAAAAATGCTGATTACAATCATTTAGATGAAAGAAAGAGACATAAATCGGGGTGGGGGGGAATGAGAAGTTTCAATTTGGCACGACCGATTGGTAGTGGAAAGAACCAAACGCTCAAATATTTCCAAAGAATGGACTCTGTTCGTTTGCTACATCACATACAATGTTAAGAATATCAGCCTACCGGAAAAATCCAGAGTTAGGCCGAGAAGAAGGGGGATCGCTTCACTGATGACATAACAGGCTACCTGGATTAGACGATCTCGATGATAATGATATCCATTTCTGTAATATTTAACGTTTTTAGTGAGATCGTTCTATCTGATGGCAAGAAGTAGTTTATCACTTCTGGGGAAGTTCCCAAATGACCTTTTTTGAGTCCGCTGAAGTGACGTGTTTCTACTTAGGTTGTAAGTTTTGCTTCGACATTTTTTTGACTTGACTTCAGAGCCTTAGACAATCATAGAGTGGAATATACTTCTTATTGTCCTCGTAAATTATGTACATACTTATAAAAGGATATTTCTCTCATGAATATTTAATCTGTACACGCCAACAAATGGTGAACATCCATGCTCGGGTGTTTTTAGTACTCTAGGAATTCATGATAGGATGAAATTCAACTTGAACAAGAGGTCCTACGTAGGTGGTTTCATCATGGGAAACTCCCAAGAACTGTGTACGTTACGATGGCTTGTTGCTATGTTCACTTGTTGGTGAACAACCTCAAATGTTTCGAAAGATAGGAGCTGAGGAGCTTTTATCGGTTAGACCAATGCTTTCCTATTGGTGATTTGTACATATTAAGAGTTCGCAGAATCAATGTATGTGAAATCAATGTAGCAAAGCTCATTTTAAATTAATCCAGGGTTAATAAGTCTGTAGCCTAACATTTAGTATAAAATAGAAAACTGTTTTACGTTATATTTAATATTGTGAAGTATGCATACAATTTTAAGCCTACAACTTGATTAAATAAGGTTCGGGACGAGATTGTTTGTGCCAGACATGTTAGTAATCAAAGATCTGGAAAACAGGACCGTACGGACAAGTTTGAGTGTGGAAGCGTAGATATAAATAGTTGGAAAACATGCATTAAATTAGAACAAAACAAAGATTTAATTTTACACATATTCTGTAAAAAAACAGTTTTTTTTCGCATCACTGATGCTTGGGTAGAAGTAATGGACTAATTTTTATGAGAACTCACAACAATTTTAGATTAAATCACAAGTTTCTTGATGGACGATTAAAATGTTATTATCTAGGCATAACATTAAATTTAACGCAGAGTAGTAAACAATACACCTACATTGGTAGTCACTACTTAACGTTTCCTTCCTGGTTTACAGAATAAGCATTAAATCACCAAAACATTATACTACTTACCCATGTTAATAGCAGGAGAAAGGATTTCTTGAATCACAAGAGAATTGCTAAATAAACAACTATGTAATAAAATAACTGACAATACTCTACGAACTAACTCATGAAACTGTCGTAAATAAGTGAAAATTTGAGTACCACAGAGAAATTGTTACAACTTGCATTTGGGTTAAATATGATCTATCAGTTAGCTGACCTGCTCTTTGGTAAGAGAAAGAGAAAGTCTTTCAAAAATTCGTCAACTCATTAAAAGTAATACCCTAATTTCTTCCTTAGTAATCTCCATTCCGTCACGCTTCTTTCGCAACCAAATTTTCGCGATTAGTGGGTTTAATCATCAGCTACGACTAATTCGTGCAACAAAAGTAATTTTAAAATTGCTTAAGGTTATTACCTCAGTAATATTTGAGGGTTTGGTTATTGTTGATCCTAATTGGTTCAGTTCTTTGGTAATCCTATACTGATACATTGATTGAAGGATACAAAAAACAACAAACAAACAGGGATTATCGCTTTTAACGCCCTTCGTTTGTTAAAAACAATGAAAACAAGAGTTGTAGCCACGATGGTGTATGAGATCTCCTATTCGAGTAAAGACGTTTCTAATTGATTTGTTTTACATTCTCGCATACTGCTTACGGAGGATAGAGAAAGTATTGTAATGCTAAGAAAATGGCGATTTTTTGACTGAAAAAACTCTTATTGCTGGCCCGGGTAACGAATATACATATTTCTATATGTGGGAAAATACTTCCTCTAACATATTATGTAATCAGAATCCGTGTTTTTGAGTCCTATACACCGAAAAATTGATTGACGGTAAAACGCTTGTCTGTGGTCAAAATAGCGCCTAAACCGTTCAGAAGCTTTTTTTCCCCCAAAATTAATATTTTCAATTTTCTCCTCGTACGTAGCAAAGAACAGTAAAGAAATTGGTACTGATCCCAGTTTTGGCTAACTCTCCGTATATTCGAATAATGCAAAAAATTAAACATTTCAAAAATACAATATTAAAGATAGAGATTTTTTTCTGAATTAAATCGTCTAAAAATATCTTTTTAAAAGGTCATGTACATTTTTTAAAAAAATATAGTAGTTTTTCCGAAATATTACCTGAAGTTAATTCCATTTATAAAAACACTTTACAAATTTATAACATTTTCTGAAAAGCGGCTGCAATTTTTTCGTTAATTTTTTTCTCGCGAATAGAAGAAAAAACGCTTAAAAATAGCACAGGTTCCACTTTCGAGAAACACTCTGATTTTTCGAAAATTGCGAAACATTAGCATGCAAAAGAATAATATTGATACTAGAAACTTTTTACTTCATGAAATATGTTCAAAATTAGATCATTAAATAAAGACACGTTTTTTTGGAAAATTTGAGCAGTTTCGCGTAATTTTCGAAATTCCAAATTCGAATTTCTTTTGCTAGAATCTTTCACGAGTTATCAGATTGCAATACAACTACGAGAACGCCGCAACATGTTTGAAATCCTCCGTTTAAAATTCTCAAACTTGCTATTGTAGAGTGGCGTTTCTGAGTGAAGGAAATGGCTTTTTACATTGCCTTTAAATTAATTAAATTTTCGCGACAAATTCTCTATGATTAGTAATGAGTTTTACAAGTGATGGCTGAAATGTGATAATAGAGACAGAAATTACATTATAATTTTGAACATGGGTCAATTGAACATGGGGTCCCGCAAGGTTCGATATTAGAGCCTATCCTCCTTCTGTTATAAACGATATGCCCTTGCCCTTAAAATGGAAGATCAGTTCTGTTTGCCGATGACACGAATATTCTTGGCAAAAAAAGAAGCAATAAATAGTAGGATTTCAGAAGTTTCAAATTGGTTTCGTAATAACAAATTAATAGTTAACGAAGGAAACTGGTTTCACTACATTTTTGCATTTCAAATCGACAATCGCATACTCCATTGAAAATGAGCAATATGCAATTATCTGATGTTAAAGTAACAAAATTTCTAGGTCTCTCAATTTAATCAAATCTCAAATGGAATGTACATATATCAGAATTACACACTAAATTAAGTTCATTATGTAATGCATTCAGAATTCTTTCAAATTCTACCAGCCTTCATGCAGCTCGTTGCGTGTATTTGGCAAATGTACAATCCCGCCTGAGATATGGAGTAATATTCTGGAAGAATATTACCCCAGAATCATGCTCATCCTTATCCTGTAATACCCAGACATTTAGATGGCAAAAGAAAATCTTCCGAATAATGAAAAACTGCCATCCATGCAATCCCTGCAAGTCTCTTTTTATTGCGTTTATTTTAACAAAACAATGATATATAATGGCTTTGTTTACATTTGTATTGTATAATTTAAAAAAAAAGGACTTATTTCGCCTGTAACAAGTAATGTACTTCAGCTTCCGGGTAAATGACCCCCATCTCGATCAGGTTTTTGCCATTTTCCCTGTTCCATTGAGATATTGCTGAGATGGCCCTTTGTTTTGCTTGTGGCCATAAATGTAGCTTCTCTATGCGTACGTTTCGTTGAGCTCTCCTTTTGCTTGTTGTAGTAGTAGGAGTAGAGCGGAGGGTGAGTTACTATATTGATAGCAATTCACAAAAATCAAATCTGCAGTTCATTTCTCGTTGTAAATAGCCTTTCTATTACTCGGAAACGAAAATGTCTGTTTTTTAAATGCTTCAAATGCTAATCTCGCTTTTTACTTTCTCCTATATAGAGACATATACGGAGTAATATACGTACTATAGAGAAAGTTATGTAATGCTGCAGAATATCGATTTGGATATTTCAACGGAAATGCACGTTTTGGGGTCCCCTGATATCGAAAAAGTGTCTTTTTTTATTTGTTGCGTCTTCGTTAACGCATCGCGTTTCTTTAACCCTGTTGGGCGTTGAGAGCTTTCCCTGGAGTAAACCTCCGTTACTAATGGGAAGTAATTACTATATCTTAGTCAAGTCTCGTCACGTCACAGTCAGTCAGTGCCTTTTATCACTACGGCCAGGGGCTCGACGCCGTTAGATCCCGGGCTTCCTAGCCTGTGACCTAACCAGGAACCCGCGAGTCTCGAGTTCGGTGAACCTCCGTGACTTCAGGGAGTGTAGTAAACGTTTTCGACTAACGACGGCATTGTATTATTATTATTATTATTATTATTATTATTATTATTATTATCATTATTATTATTATTTTAACTTCCATTCACCGTTCAACTATTTATAGTTAAAATGTTGGGATGGGATTCTGATACTCAAGGAAACGTGCGTAGAAAATCTTCTCCCCCAAACATCATACACAGTTTTTACTGATTTTGACTAAATAAATCAAAATCAGCGGCATCTCTAGCCTTAACGCACGAGAAATGCATTTAGGAGTTGTAGTTGGGAAACCACAACAAACATTTTGTACACCGGAATCTTACTTGTACATTCGAGTTCTGACGCTGGTGAATTTCCGATAAGAAATTAGAAGACCTATTCTGCTACCTGGATGTGCATTCCAGAGAACTATGACTGTGATCGATGGTTTCCTCCGATAAATTCCTAGGAAATGCTTGAGCAGTATTTAAAAAACGGGCCACGGGTCGCGAGCGATCTTTTTCCCTCCTTCATCCTATTGCAATTTCCAAACTTACGGCCGGGTGGAGATTTGTTTTTACAAACCCCCCTCCTTGGGATGTGGTAGCTCAGCCCTTTTGTTACTACCATACCCCTAGAAAAGATTAAAAGATCTCCCCATGAGGTGAGGTCTACGCCAAAACGATTGTGATGTCGCTCTGGCAGAGGCACATTCGAGTGCCAGGGCCCCCCTGCAAGCATGGAAGTAGGATTATTAAAATTTCACCATGAATGAAACTATCTGCCTATTATGTAAATTACATTGATCAAAACCTCCTATTGACAGGTAAGTCTGCCTTGGGGGAGGGGGATGGTGCCTTACATAAAATAATCAGTAAGTAACGTCAATGTAAGTTAGACCAACGGAAAATTAAAGTTTGTCTTAAAGTAAGAAAGTTGTCTCCAATGGCGCCACGGCTCAGTTCTCGTCGAAAACTTCAGAATTGCGTGTTCATCAGGCGCGCTAAGAACGACGACCTCGGGATAAAATGTTACGTGTTTTATCTATTCTCTGTGTGCTTTGTTGAAGTGTGTTAAAACTTTGAAAATGACAAAGCCTCCCATTTTCTGACCACACCCAATTTAAGCATAAGCCGTTGCGCTGGGTAATGCTCAGATCACACGTAAAGCCTTGGCTGGATAATGCGCAGATCCCACATCCAACAGAAAAAATAAATCCCGTTGATGAAGGAGATGTACGCGGATTTCCCTTTGAAAGGACGTTACGTTAAACTTCCAGAAATGTCTTTCCTTACTTTTCGCCATCTACTTCAATTTTCTTTAATTCCCTAATTTTAACTTATACTTCTCCCATGAATCGTTTCAACGGCTAACAAAATGTGAACTTCCATAGAGAAAATATTAGCATAGAATGTAAAATCACCGTACTTAAAGTATTATTGATTATTATACATAAATAAATTAATTCAGTTTTAAATATCTATTTCAAAAATGAGTGATAATGAATTAATAATTTATTTATACCTCTACTATCGTCATAATTTGATATTTGTAATTAGAATTATAATTTTTGTTGGGAGTTTTCAAATGTGTAGGTGGTAGTTCACTTCAGCCTTGACTGAAATAAAATGATTTAGAGTTCATCTGTTTATCGTCAATAATCGTCAATCGTCAGTATCATCAAATCAGATAATAATTGAATGTTGTTATTCTTCTTCTTCTTCTTCTTCTTCTTCTTCTTCTTCTTCTTCTTCTTATTATTATTATTATTATTATTATTATTATTATTATTATTACTACTACTACTATTATTAGATTATGTTGTGCATAGAGCAGTTTAAAAAATAAAAAAGATACACATATGTGTCGGTTTAATAATTGTTATTTTTGAGGACGGCTCCAATAAGGTACCTTATTAGTTCTCATCTAGGTCTGAAAATATTTTACAAATTAAATAAAATGGATATTTATTTTTTATGATAGGTGGATGAGTGGGGTTTTTACAGAGATAAATTTTGGAAGAGATATAATACTTGCATGAGGTCACTAATTTCTTTCAACTGATTGAAGCAGCAAATTACAAGCTAAAATTTTATTTCCGGGAGCAATGAAAAACACATGAGCTGAAATAGTGAAACAATTTACCAGATTTTCCAAATTAATTGTTTTTGAAACTTTAGATCATTGTGAATGTAGTTCAACTTCTCAATATCTCAGATTCATTGAATCTGATGAAGTTTTTGATAATTTTCATGACAAACAATGTTTTAAAAATTTTTTTATGATTGTTACACATTGCAAATGATATCGTGAAATTATTATTGAACTTCAATTAGGAGGAGCTCAATGAGGAACACTTTTCTAGATGTACTCTTCAGGTAAAAAAAAATGGGCATTGAAGTCCTGCGTCAATGATTTCTTCAGAAGAAACTTGACTTCTTTGAATGTTTTGGGGAATTCATAATATTTTTACATGAAAGAGAGCTGTAAAAATTGTGAAACGAAACAATCCTTTAGTGTTAACATCTCTGAGGGAGGAAGCACTATGGTTTATTACTGTTTGTGGAAGTCTAGTTCAAAGAAAGAACAGACAGTTTGGGAGACTGGGGTAAATATTTTTCCTTGTGTGTTAGTTCCTTGCTACAAAGAAGCATTGTGGATCTATGATAAACTGTCTAACAGAAATGATGATGTTTCCGAATAATAAAATATCTTTGGAGATTTATTTAAAGAATATAATATTTTGCTCTCTGGGAGAGTTTCTTACCGATTATTTAACTTGCTTAATACGATCCAACTGACTGTTTTGTGTAGCAGAATAAGCAAGAATATTGTAATATATTTTAAATTATTAATGATTACTAAAGAGTATTCTATATTAATTGCCCATAAAATCAGGCTATATTTAAGGATTCAGGAATCAATTTCAAACGGTGGATCAAATTTAGTAGATGATCTGGATTTAACTTTCAATATACCGCAAGGTATAATTGTACCTTGCGGTAACAAGATAAATATTTCAGAAATGCCACGAGCACAATTCTGAAATACATAATATGTTCGTAGATTATGTCCGTGCATTTGATTCGGCCCTTCGGAGCAAAATATGGGAAAGCCTCGAACAGTACAAAATACCCTTCAAACTGAAGAAACTGATTCAACTAACCTTATCAGAAACAAAAGCTATAGTAAAGATAAGAAATCAGATGAGCGAAGTCTTTGACACAAAATTTGGAGACAAACAAGCTGTTCCATTATCGGCAACTCTTTCTAACATTACACTAGACGTTATTTTAAAAGCCATAGATGTAAAAGGTACTATACCAACTAAATTGAAACAATGCATAACATATGCAGAAGATGTTTTATTAACAGCAAGGTCAAAGAAAGCATTAGAAGAAATCTTTAAACACCTGAAAGAACAATCAGCAAATTTTGGTTTAGCAATTAACCAAGAAAAAAACAGTACTTGAGATGTAAAGCTGATAATGAAATCTGTAGAGAAGAGGTTTTTGATAATCAAAAGTACCAGGAAATAAACTCCTTCACATATCTTGGCTCAAGAGTAAATAAGAACAATGTAAAATAAAATGGGATAACTGAAAGAATTGCTGCAGGGAACAGGGCTTACTTTGCCAATAAAGATCTATTCAGAAGTAAGCTACTCTAAAAAAAAGTGCAAAATGTCGACTTTATAAAGCTGCAGTAAGACCTGTAACATATGCGGCAGAGACCTGGACTCTGAAGGAAAATGACATTAAAAGGCTAAATGCCATGAAAGAAAAATAATGAGAAAGATCTTTGGTCCAATAAAGGTTGCGGGCGACCTCTATAGGATAAGGTATAATCATGAAATGGAAGCCATCATAAAATCTAAAAACATTATAAATCATATTATCTCACTTCGGCTTGGCTGGTTTGGACACCTATGTCGAATGTAAGAAGAAAGAATGGTCAAGAAGATTTATAATTGGCTCCCGACTGTAGCAAGAAAGAAAGGGAGACCAAAAATCAGATGGAAAGATGATGTTATGAAGGACATGAAGAGACTAGGGATTAGGAATTGGCATGAGGTGGTTCAAGATACAGGAAAATGGAAGGCAGTTGTGGAGCAGGCCAAGACATTCAAGAGAATTTTGTAGCACCTTAGAAGAAAAAGAAGAATATTGTTTCGTCATCGCAGACCGTTTGGCTGTCATTCTCTTCTCTGAACACTTCTGTTTGTGCGTAACTCAAGTGTCGATACAATAATCCACGAAAGGGAATCAGGAACACGGCGGATCGCACGAGAAAGTCAGCATGCCAGCAGCTATTGCAAGGAGTACGCGTGTCAACCGCTAGATGGCACGAACGTTACGCGCGAGGTACCACCAGATTTGAAGACGGCTCGTCTGTATATTGTCTTGGCTGCATTTAAAGTATTTTTACAATAACTTGTAATTTGTAAAGTATTCAATATGTATTTATTGTAATACTTGTCATGTTTTTTGTTGATTTGGGAAGAAGTAAATTAACTGCAAAACTGCGGAATTTGTTGTCGTGTTATTGTTTCATTGATGCACTTTTTTGTGTAACACATTTTGTGAACTGCAGACATCCCAATTATAAAACTTAATTCTTACTAATAAAACATTAGGGTTATTTTTAAGTGTTTTAATTTTTAGATACGCTCTTTTAAGCAAGGCCATATTTTGCTTTCATCGCTGTATTTTTTCTCTCTTTCTGTTTACATTCTTTGAACATTGACCCTTTCTTTCAGCAAGCTAATCATATATCAACGTGATTCAGATTTTATTTTTAGACCAGTATATATTTATAAACAATGTCGTTAAATTTTAGTAAATATGTTGATAGCTTTACAAAAGTTGATTATTTTACTTTGATCTTTTGATTAATATAAAATGGCATCATATTTGAATCCAAATAACTGTCTCCGATGGAGATGTTATCACTGATGAAGTTCAGGTTTGCTATTGCAAAGTTCACATATCAGGGGAGATGATTTTTTGCAATAAATAAAGGTGGCTTAATTTGGGATGCCCAGATCTTATTCTTGAAAGAACTGCTTGGTCCCTGGGCCCAATTTTTTACTGCTATTTAGTGAGTAAAATGTGCAAAAGTATAAGTAATAATGAAATGAACAGTGGTGGATCCAGGGGAGGGGGCATGGGGGCCATGGCCCCTCCAAAAGGCCAACAGTTTTTGTTTGTTACCTTCTTTTATGTGGCAAAACTGATTCAAATATTTATTTATGTTAGAATTACATAATTATTTAAAAAATAATATTGTGTAATACCATATATACACTACAGAAATAATATCCAATATAATAACAAATGTTTATTATTTAACAAAAATCTATGATGGCCCCCTCTAAAATGATTGGCTGGATCCGCCCCTGGAAATGAATAACTAAAGTACTAGATAACTGTTGAGAATTATATGAATAATGTTGTCAGTTAGTAGTTGTTAAAATATTAGTTGCAAGCTATTTAAAATTAATTCATGTTTTTAAACATTGCAATTTTTTCACACTTGTATGGAAGTTTCATGCTTGGAAAAAGTCAGTATTGGCTCAGTGAAGTACGTTTCCAATTGTCTTTCATAAAAGCCTGTTCTGGGCTGTAATGTGTTAATGATAATGAAATGTGTAATGTGGTTAATGAAACTGAATACCAAATTTTTACAAGAGTATACTGTCAAACGCAAAATCGTATCCAAATGACAGTTTTCTCAATTGTTTATGAAAATAAAACAAAATTTTGAATGTGGAAGCGTATATGTATATTGCAATGTAAAATCTACACCACTTTATTTAGTTCTTCGTTGATGAACATTTTAACATCAAAATGCACATCACTATTTATAGGTATGTGAACAATGTATAGGCTGATTTTAATTGAATGAATGATTTTATAATTGAAAATATTTCAATTTACATTTGTTTATTCATCACCAAATTAGTTTGGATTTTATTTAATTTTTGTGGTAATTGTCATGTATGTTGTATTTTGACATTCTTCTTTAATCTTAAATTTTACAATTGATGATAACAGTAAAACTGTAACTTTATATGTTGTACTGTTGATATGACTGAGAAGAGAGACTTTCTATTATTTAAATATTTTCCAAAACAATTAATTTTAGAAAGTTGAATACTGTTCTGTGAGATATGTGTAAATGTTCTTCGTGTGAGTTTAGATATCTTCAAGTGGCAATATATTGATGTTATTAAAGATTTTCCAATTAGGCCTAAATGAAATTACATAAATATTCTGAAGGCTGTTTCTGAAACTCACTTATCACCGATAGTGAAACAGAAGTGTGTCACCCACCTAGAAAGTTTTCTACAGGCTATTTAAACTTTTGATATTTGATGCTATTTGATCATGAAATTAATTTGATAAAGGGTACCTCTAAAATTTAATGATATCATAATGAGTTACCTCAATTGGAAGAATTTTGTAGGATTCTTTTTTTTTTTTAATATTAATTTTTTGTAATATAAAATCATTATTATTCAATTTTTCTTCTGTAATGTATTTAAATGTGCACACCAGGACACTTGAAACTTTGTTTTCCCCTGTTCCTTAAGATGTGGACAATAATAGTTAATTATGGATCTATGATTCTAAAGCATTTTTTTGATGTAGAAACCGCTGAAGTCAACTATTTGCCTGAGATCATTAAAATCTAATGACACCCATGTCACATATATTTTATATTTTTACTAAACCTTGTACTCAAATTCAGATTTTCTGTTAATGCAGTTAAAGAGCAGAGAGGAAGGAATGGTTCTGTACCTTTTTTGTCTGAAATTGAAATATAATGCACAATGTGTTTACCTGTAACTATAAGGAATCTAAATAAACTTCTGTATTACTTCACTATTTCTTGTCACAATTTATTACTATTTAGAGATAGAAACTGTCGCAACTTATTACTATTTACAGAGGGAAACTGTGTAGATTGCAGTATTTAAATTTTTGCCAAATTGTGTTCTAAGACAGTGTTCCCAAGCCCTTCAATTTCCAATCTGTTTTAGACATGCAATTTTCATCAGACATTGCTATTTTCAAAATGTGCTTCCGAAGGTAATCTGTTGATATCATTAAGTTCTATGGTAAACAATAATGTGAATACCTCAGGTTCAGTGAGGAATATTTTTTCCATTAAATTTTCTGTAGTTTGAAACTGAAAATTATTCTACTCCTTGCATTTCATTTTCATTCATTAATTTTATTTCTCTTTATCCCCTAATAAAGGGAATACGAAATCCAAAATTGTTTTGTTGCAAAATATCTTATTACATAAATTAAAAATACTTTCAATGACGTTATCTTTATTTTATAATTTCTTTATTATAGTATGCCTCTGTCTTTTATATGCTATTAAGTTACAAAATTAACAATTTAAGTTTTTCATCTTATTTGAAATCCAGCACCACTGGTCTCTGCTACATTAAGGTGGTTAGAATGAGATATTCCTTAGAAGACAGAGAGACCATACTACTATCAAAAATATTTATTTGTGATATAAGTGGGTATTGTGAGACCTACATAAACAAAATAGAGACTTATGATGAGTTTTTTTTTTTTTTTTTTTTTTTTTTTTTTTTGTTATTTAAGGTCGCATCAACATCTAAGGTCATTAACGACCACTATTGCTGTTAACGGTATGGTAACTATGTGGATGAAACGATATGGTGATTGATGATAAGGGGTGAAAGGACGAACACAAATACAACCATGCCCGAGGCGGGACTCGAACCCGCGACCCTTCGGTCCGAGATCACTACGACACTACTGCCTTAGCGATCTCGGCCACCGGGCCGGCTGATGAGTTTTATTTAATTTCAATTTCAATACCACATAAAGACCTAGCATTGACTAGTTTCTTAACCAATACCAACAGATCGCGTAGCCAAGGAATGAAAAATTGAGGCTTAAGATTGAATATAAAAAAATGCTATTACACAATTAACAAAAGCAGAATTAAAAAAAGTAGCATTATAAACATGTAGTATTATATTTTTTCTATATTTTATTTTTTACTATATTTTTACTACTTTTTTTTATAGTGATCGCTAATAATGACCAAAATTTCCTCGAGTTGAGTAAAAATTCTTTTTTAAATTGGGCAACGCCATAATGTCCATGAGGTGGGCATACCTGCCCAGTGCTTGAGCTTCTTAAGTTTCATTGTTTTGATCGCTTTGAATACTGTTTATGCATGGTCGACAAGTGGATAATATCACTATGTTTGAGCAAATTGGTGGAAGATTTGTTTCCAGAGAGAAATTTGAGAGAAGATGAAATAATTGCTCACAATGTCACTCAGAACAGTGATATAATAAAATGTTTTCAAATATTTTTTAATGCTTGTTTCTCTCTGATTTTTATTTCTTTAATTATCTGAACTAATGGTAGGATAAACCTTAGATTATTCATTTGCTTAACTACAAGATCAGAAGTTTGGTTCTCTCCAACATTGTTTTAAAGCTTTATATTGTAAGTTAACAGAGATTAACAGTTAGTATTTCAAGCAGTGGTATTAAGTAATTCATGGAAGCTATTTGCTTGTTGCGATGTTTGCAGCATAATTTATATCATATTATGATATTGATTTAGATGCAGATTATTGTGTAAAGTACATACCAAACTAATGATGATGAAATGAAAGTAGAGCATCATATAATTCTGAGAGCTGCATTTTTAGACCCTCAATAATAAAATTAAACTTTGTTAGAGATAAAATATTCAAAAGAGATATCCGAGTGGCAATGTCTTTTGCAATAGTTTACCTTGATGTTGCATTCAAAATGAAAGAATGTTTTGGAAATAGGACATGAGACCCATTCAAAATGCATTACTACTATTCAGGAAATGCAAAAAATTAAACAAAATATAGTGCTGTCGAGAAAAGGAGTTTCTATTTAAATACTAATACTACCGAAGACTGAATTTATCATTCCTCATACAATTTCAATTTCGTTTGCTCATGGCCTCCAAACACAAAATTGTATTGGGCAAACGTTCAGAAAAAATCTTAAATTAACTAAAAAAACACTAATTATGAGAGAATAAATCTTTGTACAAATACAGATGTAAATAAGTAAATTGCTTACAAAGTGGAAATTACATTTTTAATTCCTCCTTTACAAATGCATGTTTAGTTTCTTATTATTCCATTCAATTTATTTTTAAATTCAATCATTGTAGTTCAATAAACTATTTGATTAAAGATTATATTTGGATAAAATATTTTATGAAGTTTTTAATATTTTAAAAAATCCAGGCACAGGGATGGCAGTACCAAGACTTGTTATTTTGCTAGTAGAGAAATTCAGTTCCGCATTTACTTATGCCTTGAACGATTGATAATAACACTAGCATAAAAATATTTTATCATTTCAACACGTTTGATACCACTGAAAAGTTCATTGAGGTGCTGATCTATTCTAAAGGTTGCTGCTTTGAGTTCTGTAGGTATCTTGCAACTGCAGTGTAGAAGGAAATGACACCTATTGTGTATTTCATATAATAAAAAGAGAATATGAATCATTTTCAAATAATTAATTATTTGAATAATCAAATAAATAGGTAATCATTGTTCAGGAGCAAAAATCAAAAAGCTTACATATGATACAAAACGAAATAATAACGCTACACTGAAGATATAAAAAATATATACACTCTCAAGATCACCCATTTGCAGCAATCTAAAACCCATCACCCAAAAACCCATCTTGACCAAACTATATCCAAAATTTTAGACTAATTTTGGTCTAATTAAGTGCTCTATTCCAGAATTTTAGGCTCTTTTGGATTTCCTATAATACACCCTACCTAAAATTAGCCTTAGCTTTTGGGTAGAGTTCCCGATATTTTCTAAGGCTTTTTGATTTAGGTGTTCATTTGCCCTTAAGAACCAATGCTAATTGTTTCTCTTTGTACAGCGCTGATTTTTGGAATATGAAAACGGGAATTTTTCCTCAATACCTCAAATTAGCCATAAATTTTGGGTAGGGTTTCAGATCATTTCTGTGTTTTTTTGATTTTTGTGTTTATTCACCTATATGAACTGACGTTAATAGTTTCTCTTTGTACAACCCTGAATTTTGGAATATAAATGCTGTAATAATTTTTTTTTCCTAGAGCTTCAAATTAACCTTAAATTTTGGGTTTGGTTTCATATTTTTGAATTGATTTTGAGATGGATTTTCTGAGTGGGCGCTGCTAGCTTTAGTCTAAAGCTAGCAGCGCCCACGATTTTGGGAAATTCCAAAGAGTCTAAAATTTGGGAGTAGAGCGCTTAATTAACCTAAAATTTTGGTTATAGTTTCGTTGAGATTGGTTTTTGGGCGCTGCTAGCTTTAGATGGCTCCTATTTGCTCATAGAGAGTGGTATCAAAGTGATTCATTTGAAATAGTAATTGAATTGAGTTTTTCATTCAGATTACACAAATCATTTTGTCCATCACATTTCAGCTTTGCTGAATATCTGGTTAATATGAAAGGCAATGTTTTGTAGGAGTGAGGATCTTTTTAAATGCGCCCAGAAGACTCAGAGGAACGTAAGATCTCTTGCCGGACTTGTTACTCAATTGAAATGAAGCGCGCTACGCTCGCGGTGTTGCCCAGCCTGACTCTCCTGACTGTTCTGACTCTCGTGTTTACTGTCCTGACTCTCCTGACTCTCCTGAAGCGCGCGAGCGTCCCTTTGGACTGATTTAGGCTTATAGTTTTGCAACATTCTCCCATTTCAAACGGTAGATGTTTTTCAAATTTGCGCATATTGATTCTTCGAGATGCTATCGTTTTCACACAATATTAAAATTTCAGGTCGGATCTGTCACGTCGCTATAAGAGCCCATATTAAAAAGTCAAACTGTACGGTCTCATTCATTCATTTGCATGTACGGTCTCATTACGCGAAAACTAGACGGTGAAATCCATTCAAACTATGCCAAAACATAGAACAACCTCTCATCTTTTGATTAATACAATAAAAAATCATGTTAAACATAACACGTACCTCGCTCGAACCCCCTTAACTATGCCGCGTGTCACCGCTACTCAACTTCATTTCGATGAGGTTGGCTGTACCGAAACTCCGCTATTTTGAA